>JASANA010005493.1:0-24577 GCA_030248095.1 Ptycholaimellus sp. GST1_10
ATCGTGATAAATTTAGATTTAAATTATAAACCATTTTGAGTCAAAATTTTAACAGGTTCATCTATGAAATCCACTGAGCATTCTTGAGCAGGCGGCAATTTATGCCACGTATACCTGTCATTTCGATTATTCTAGTTTTAATTTTTTCTTTAATTTTTGATTAAATGATATCGTTTTTTCAAAGTTTACTAAAATCAGAAAAAGCCTCTATGAAAATAAATGTAAAGTTTGAAAAGTGCCTCGAAAGAAAAAAATTGATCATATTGCAAATGCTAGCAAAAGTTAACTTTACTTTAGCTAATTTCAATTTAACTTTAATCCCCCCCCCCCCCTTTTGTTACACCTCATTTTAGAGAACTTATATCCTACTCCTGCCCCCCCATTAACTATAAATATTTTTTCATTTAAACATATTTTTTTATTACACTAGTTATTTTCTATTTTATCTTATTCACTCCTTATTGCCTTCTTTGTGCCAAAATTGCGCGCCTGCTTATGAATGCTCAGTGGATTTCGTAGATGAAAATGTTAAATTTTTGACTCAAAATGGTTTATAATTAAAATTAAATTTATCCCAATTTTGTTATACTCTGTTTTTAGTTATTTTTGAATGATTGACAATTCATAAGCAGCTCATGCTGTAGCATTTTAGATTGTTTAGGCTCTTGGCGGTGTGGGAAAACATATCAACTTGCCACAGGGAACAAGGCTTCAAAACAGTTATTTTGGAAAAATCCATCTCTTGGTGTTGTTAGTTTGGTAGGTACTTTTCATGATCCATGAAAGCCTCAAAACTAACCCCGGCCATCAGTTGATAAAAAAATTGAATTATTAGAACTTTTCCAGTTTTTTTTTTTTTAAAATTTCACGATTTTTTCTCCATCTAGGTCTCTCCGAGAGCTTTTGATTGAAATATACGTCATAGGTTTCATCCAATATCCAAGGAGTTGTAGCTTGTCACATGCAACCATCGAAAAAACTCGAGTGCCCCATTTCACAACTAGAGGCGCCATAGCACCCATCTTTCTATCCACCAACCATTCATAGCTAGGTCGATGTGTCTGTAAGACCCCATAAAGCTCACAAACCTATTGCATAAAAGTTAACCTGTGCATTAGTTTTAAAAAACTGCGCAGTTTGGCTTCATTGAAACATAAGCGAAAATGGGTAGAGCACAAAAAAATCGAACCAAATCGCCTCTCAAAAACTCGAATTGATTGAGAAATTTTTCTCATAATACTTATTACAAAAAAATAGCACCACTGAAAAAGCTGAAACAATTTGCTAAAAAACACGTAATTCTCTTGGATTTTTGAATTTCGCTTTTTGTTCTAAAATTAGAGCACTTCAAAGACAGAGAAGTCATATTTTTTACACTTTTTTTCAGGTTTTTTTCAAAATTTTTCTAAAAATCTAGCCTAAAATCAAATTTCCACGATTTTCGCTCATCGAGATCTCCTTACAAGCTTTCAATTTGGTGTATAAATGTCCATGGTTTCATTTAGCAGTCCAAGGCGCCAAACCTCGGGACACGCGACCACCCAAAAACTAACAACAAAAGAGCAACAAGCACAAAAGACCCAACACAAAAAAACAAAAAAACCCCCACACCGCCCAACCACAAAAAAGCCCAAAAACCCACTCCTAGGGCGCGACAGCGCCCTAGTTATGAATGGGTGATCGAGTTTTTGGGTGGTCGCGTGTCCCGAGGTTCAGCGCCTTGGATATTGAATGAAACCATGGACATTTATACACCAATCGAAAGCTTGTAAGGAGATCTCGATGACGAAAATCGTGGAAATTTGATTTTAGCCTTAGAATTTTAGAAATTTTGAAAAAACCTGAAAAAAAGGTAAAAAAATATGACTTCTCTGTCTTTGAAGTGCTCTAATTTTAGAACAAAAGCGAAATTCAAAAATCCAAGAATTACGTGTTTTAGCAAATTGCTTCAGCTTTTCAGTGGTGCTATTTTTGTAATAAGTATTATGGAGAAATTTCCCAATCAATTCAAGTTTTTGAGAGCGATTTGGTTCGATTTTGTGCTCTACCCATTTCGCTTATGTTTCAATGAAGCCAAACTGCGCAGTTTTTTAAAACTGATGCGCAGGTTAGCTTGTATGCAATAGGTTTGTGAGCTTTATGGGGTCTTAGAGACATCGACCTAGCTATGAATGGTTGGTGGTAGAAAGATAGATCCTATGGCGCCCTAGTTATGAATGGGCAATCGAGTTTTTCGATGGTTGCATGTCACAAGCTACAACTCCTTGGATATTGGATGAAACCTATAACATATATTTCAATCAAAAGCTCTCAGTGAGACCTAGATGGAGAAAATCGTGAAATTTTGAAAAAAACCTGGAAAAGTTCTAATAATTCAATTTTTTTATCAACTGATGGTCAGGTTAGGTTTGAGCTTCATGGATCATGAAATTACCTACCAAACAACAACACCAAGCGATGGATTTTTCCCAATGACTGTTTGAAGCCTTGTTCATGTGGCAAGTAAATATGTCTTCCACATGGCCAAGACCTAGACAAGACTAAAATGCTACAGCATGAGCTGCTTATGAATTGTCAATCATCAAAAAGAACTAGACAAGGTGTGACAAAATCGTGATAAATTTAGATTTAAATTATAAACCATTTTGAGTCAAAATTTTAACAGGTTCATCTACGAAATCCACTGAGCATTCATAAGCAGGCGGCAATTTTGGCACAAAGAGGACAAAAATTAGTGAATGATAAAATAGAAAATACAACTAGTGTAATAAAAAAAATTTTAAATCGAAAATTTTTTTCTGAATTTTTGGTCACAATGAACTTATAAGTTTACAAAATGAGGTGTAACAAAATAAAACAAACAAAATTAAAGTTAAATTGAAATTAGCTAAAGTAAAGTTAACTTTTGCTAGCATTTGCAATATGATTAATTTTTTTTTTTCAAATCACTTTTCAAATTTTGCATGTATTTTTCTGTAAGAGGCTTTTTCTGTTTTAGTAAAGTTCACAAATAACATCATTTGATCAAAAATTAAAGACAAAATAAAAACTAGAATAATCGACGCCGATGCCAGCGCTAGTAAACACAACCTTCACCGGAGCTTGGCCCAACACCTTCACTTCAATCTTGCCTGAAACGAAAGCGATGAAGGAAGTTCGCTGGTGATAGGGATAAAGCGCACATGAAGGTGGCACTGGGACAAAAGCAGCATAATGCACAAGACTGAAAGCTATCCAAATTTGTATCATGGGGCAAGTAAACGAAAAAATCCCCAACTGGGAAAAATAAATCACTTTTGAGACATAAGTGAGAAATTATGGTAGGCATGCAATGCATGATGGGAACATTAGGCATCAATCATTCATGGGGGGCGAGAATTCTTGTCATTGTGGAAAAATCATGAATTTCAGAAAAAAGGTAACTGACAAAAGTAAATAATGTAGTAGTGTAAATAATAATTTTGGGCATTTATTGATGCATAAAATTTCGGAAGTATCCATCGCCATTTAACAACGGTCAAAAATAATAAAAAAATATTGTTCAACAAAGTTTAATCTAAAATAGAAATATAAAACAAGACTAAAATGCTACAGCATGAGCTGCTTATGAATTGTCAATCATCAAAAATAACTAAACAAGGTGTGACAAAATCGTGATAAATTTAGATTTAAATTATAAACCATTTTGAGTCAAAATTTTAACAGGTTCATCTACGAAATCCACTGAGCATTCATAAGCAGGCGGCAATTTATGGCAGGAAACTTGTCATTTCGATTATTCTAGTTTTAATTTTTTCTTTAATTTTTGATTAAATGATATTATTTTTGAACTTTACTAAATCAGAAAAAGCCTCTTACAGAAAAATAAATGTAAAGTTTGAAAAGTGATTTGAAAAGAAAAAATTGATCATATTGCAAATGCTAGCAAAAGTTAACTTTACTTTAGCTAATTTCAATTTAACTTTAATTTTGTTTGTTTTATTTTGTTACACCTCATTTAGTAAACTTATAAGTTAATTGTGACCAAAAATTCAGAAAAAAATTTTTCGATTTAACAATTTTTTTTTATTACACTAGTTATTTTCTATTTTATCATTCACTAATTTTTGTCCTCTTTGTGCCAAAATTGCCGCCTGCTTATGAATGCTCAGTGGATTTCGTAGATGAACCTGTTAAAATTTTGACTCAAAATGGTTTATAATTTAAATCTAAATTTATCACGATTTTGTCACACCTTGTTTAGTTATTTTTGATGATTGACAATTCATAAGCAGCTCATGCTGTAGCATTTTAGTCTTGTCTAGGTCTTGGCCATGTGGAAGACATATTTACTTGCCACATGAACAAGGCTTCAAACAGTCATTGGGAAAAATCCATCACTTGGTGTTGTTGTTTGGTAGGTAATTTCATGATCCATGAAGCTCAAACCTAACCTGACCATCAGTTGATAAAAAAATTGAATTATTAGAACTTTTACAGGTTTTTTTTCCAAAATTTCACGATTTTCTCCATCTAGGTCTCACTGAGAGCTTTTGATTGAAATATATGTTATAGGTTTCATCCAATATCCAAGGAGTTGTAGCTTGTCACATGCAACCATCGAAAAACTCGATTGCCCATTCATAACTAGGGCGCCATAGGATCTATCTTTCTACCACCAACCATTCATAGCTAGGTCGATGTCTCTAAGACCCCATAAAGCTCACAAACCTATTGCATACAAGTTAACCTGCGCATCAGTTTTAAAAAACTGCGCAGTTTGGCTTCATTGAAACATAAGCGAAATGGGTAGAGCACAAAATCGAACCAAATCGCTCTCAAAAACTTGAATTGATTGAGAAATTTCTCCATAATACTTATTACAAAAATAGCACCACTGAAAAGCTGAAGCAATTTGCTAAAACACGTAATTCTTGGATTTTCGAATTTCGGTTTTGTTCTAAAATTAGAGCACTTCAAAGACAGAGAAGTCATATTTTTTACCTTTTTTTCAGGTTTTTTTCAAAATTTCTAAAATTCTAAGCCTAAAATCAAATTTCCACGATTTTCGTCATCGAGATCTCCTTACAAGCTTTCGATTGGTGTATAAATGTCCATGGTTTCATCACGCCCCCGCGCTGTCGCGCCCTAGGATGTTAGGATGATATCGCCGGTAGGAAGTGGTCCCCGAGCACTTGAAACATTTCTTTTTTGGGTAGAAAGGCTTGAAAACTGCAATATAGCGTTTTTGTGCTGTAACACCTTTAATCTTGAGAATTGCACAGAAGACTTGAGTTTTTTTGTTCACATGTCGTATATAGCGGTTCCAAATCTGTGCTTACTTTTGAAAATGGTTGAGAAACCACAGACTTACCCTCTTGAGTGACAAACTTTCATGCACAGCAATAGCATCAATAATTAGTAACAGATGAACGGCTGAGAATTGAACAGAAGACTTGAGTTTTTTGTTCACAAGTCGTATATAGCGGTTCCAAATCTGCGCTTACTTTTGAAAATGGTTGAGAAACCACAGACTTACCCTCTTGAGTGACAAACTTTCACACATGGCAATAGCATCAATAATCAGTAACAGCTGAACAACTGAGAATTGAACAGAAGGCCTGAGTTTTTTTGTTCACAAGTCGTATATAGTGGTTCGAAATTTGTGCTTATTTTTGAAAATGGGTGAGAAACCACAGACTTGCCCCTTGGAGTGACGAAATTCTATGCATTCATTTTGTAAGCTGAGGCCGATCCCATTAGCTCTGACTTTGGGTTGAAAATTTGGTTGGTCCCAATAGGTCAAAATTTCAGCCGAAATTGATCCCATTAGCTGCGGAAAATTGGTCTCATTAGGATCTACTACGAATTTAAAAAAAGACTACGAATTTGAAATTCGTAGCTGAAATTTGTAGCTACCACTTCCTAATGGGATCATTGCTACGAATTTCAGTTGAAATTCGAAGATTTAGGGTCGCACCTCTGGAGGTGCTAATTTCAACTTTATCTTAGATTTGGGACAGTTATAGCCTATCACTACCTAGTTATGGAGGTTTGCCCCAAAAACAAACTTAGGCTAAAATTAGGCCCTCTTCAACATGGGATAGTTTTTAAATGTCCTCATGCAGTTTTAACAACCTAAAACGTAATTTCTTTTTGAGCGCCTAATTTTATAACCCTTTTCTACTTTGTGATATTTTCCACCATCAGAAAACACCTTTTTCTCCAACAAAAATTTAACCCACTTATTTTTGTCAAAATCGGTTTATTTTGATTGTGGAAAGTGCAAAGTACACATCAGTAAAAACCAAAAAGAGTTGCCGTCTCAAGTTTAGGGACGTTTTTGGCTGAGGGTTACTTTGCCCCGTTTTTTATTTCGCTCATCTCCACCTCATTTTCATCCGATGAGTTTGTAGGCAGATAATCCGGTTCCCAGTTTGTTTCATTTTCAGCATTGATAAGCTTTAGTTTTTGTAATGTACAGTGTTTTTTAAATCAATTTCTAAATTTTTAAACAACATTAAAAATTTAGTTTTTAAATTAAAATTTTAGATTATCTTTTCAAATTTAGCTTAACTTAGCACTTTTTGGGCCTCAATTGAATTGAAGCATGATCCACTATAAAATTAATCGTATTGCAAGTGCTTGCAAAACTTAATTTTGACTTAGCTAGTTTCAATTTGATTTTGATATTGTTTATTTCCTACATGTAACAAATAAATTTAAGTTTCTAAAAAAATCAACATTTTTTCGATTTAATGTTATTGCATTTTATTACATTTTACTTTATTTTTGTTATTTTCGTTTATAATACTTTTTCTAAAGTTTTTGTGCTCTAGTGCCGAAATTGCCGCCTACTTATGAATGACCAGTGGCGTTTTTAGATGGACAAAACCAATGAAATGAACATGTTAAAATTCATGCTCAATTCAAATCAAAATAAATCACGATAGTGTTAAAACTGGTCTATTTCTTTTTAATGATTGAAAATTCATAAGCTTCTCATGCTGTAGCATTTTATTCTTGTCTATATCTTGTTCATGTGGAAGGCATTTTTAATTTCCCACATGAACAAGGCTAGGAATTTGCCACATGTACAATGCCACATGTACAACACACAGAAGCCTGATAAATTTGTCGCTGCGGTTGCCCCATGCATTTATACTTAGATGGAATTCAGTCCTATAACAACCTGAGCATCAATTAAAGAATGAGGGCAGCGGAACATGTAAAACTGCGCAGTTTAGCTGCATTGAAACATAAGTTAAATGAGTAGATGACAAAATCGAGCAAAATCCCTTTCACAAACGTGAATTGATTGAGAAATTTTGCCAAAAAACTTATGCCACCAAATATATCACCAAATGGGCAAGAAAATTTCCTAAAACACGTAATTCTCGGATTTTTGAATTTCGCTTTTGTTCTAAAATGAGAACACTTCAAAGTTAGCAATGTCCTGTTTTTGAGCGTTTTTTGGAGGTTTTTTGGAGATTTCTAAAATTCTAAGGCGAAATTCAAAATTTCAAGATTTTCGTCATCTGCAGCAGCATAAGAGCTTTCGATCGATATGCATATGTCTATAGTTTTAACCAATATCCAAGGAGCTCAAGGCCGTGACATGCAACCACCCAAAAACTCGATCGCCCAATCATAACTAGGGCGCTGTCGCGCCCTAGGAAAAGTGGTCTCATTAGCTGCGACACAAAGTCGCAGCGTTGAAATATTGAGTGCTGGTTTCACTAGATACCTAAACCTAATGAGACCATTTGCTGCAAATTTCGAGGTCTAAATTTCGATTTTGAAATTGGATCGTCGCATCTAGTGGGATCGGCCTCTGGAAGGTGGTGCGCTCTGCGGTCACCTATTGCACTTTGTGCCATATACTTGTTTTCTAAACAACTAAATACCTACTTTTTTACTGAGTCTATACCTAGTTAGTCTATACCGTGTTCTTCATGCTACTAGTTAGTCTATACCACTATATAGGGCGTAGCCAACACAAAAACTAAAAGGCTCGTCCTTTGACTGTGGCAGTACCTACTGGTTAGTCCTTACCGAGTTGAGCACTTTGAAACATCAATGAACTCGGTAAGGACTTACTATGTTTAAGGACTAACTATGTCCCTCGCGAGCCTTTAAATAAGTCAGGTGGCTACGCCCTATATTGCGGTATAGACTTACAAGTAGCATGACGAACTCGGTAAAGACTGACTATGTTTCAAAAAAAAGTAGGTATTTAATCATCTACATGAAAATTCCGTGAGTTTAAATTTCAAGATATGTACAGAAGAGTATTTTAAGCTATTAAAAATTTTTTCAATATAGTGCCTTTTGGGGGGGTGAAACTCATGGGGGGGGGGGGGTGAAAGTCATGGGGGGGGGGTGAAACTTTGGGGGGGGGGGGCGGGGTGAAACCTTTGGGGGGGGGCTCCAAGGGTCAGCCGTTTTCTGAATCAATAAATGAAAGCCATGGCGGATGTTTTAGCCTAAATATTTAGCGTCCATTATAAAACATTTTACTGCGGCACAACCAGCTTCAATTCAAAGACGAAACTGGCATATAAAAGGGAACTCTTTCCGGCATGCTCTATCATTTAAAGCAGCTTTTGTCGATGCCTCTTCTGGATAGTAGTATGGATCCAATATTGCTGCACAAAACTGCTCAGCTCGGTGATGACTTGGATCTCCAGGACCCCACACGCTCTCATTCACGACTAGAAATCAATTAGCCAAAACTATCTGTTAGAACACCCAGCAAACTGCAATTCGCGAACAATATATGATCCCTGACTCTAATCGGTTCAATAAAAGTACAGGGGGGCATTCCTCGCCCATACACCTTACTTTGAAAGTTTATTTCTCTAGCCATTTCCCCCTTCCCTATAATTAAGGGCCGCTGTTTATATGAAAGAGGAAGTTAAGAAATCGGTCATTTTACTTCAAGAGCTTTTTCTCACCATAGGAAAAATATAGAGCGCCAAAAATTTATTTACAAGTTAATGACACCTAGACCTAATTTGTGTTAAATTTCTAGCTCAAAAGCTTTTAGTGATCCTGAGAAATGATGCGGCAAACTTAGTCAAAACATTTGATCACGAGTAGCCATTTTGAGTTTTGAGTGAGTTTACTAAAATGAGTATTTCTCAAGTTCTGCGCAATAAGAAGTGCTTTCAATTTATGCACTTACTCAGCAAGGTTTGGGCTACCTTGTTTCAAAATGTCAACTCTCTTGCTTTTGTTGTGCTGGGGAAATAAAATTTCAAATCTAGGTGTACGGCGAAGAGTGATCCCCCCTGTAAGCTTAAAATTTACTTCCAAGACATTGCCAAAGTCCGAAATCTTACAGCCAGAGCCATCGATCCAGATCCAGCCTTGCTTGTTCTTGGGATCGGCAGAGTTTGGCGCTATATTGGGCACCTCTAGGTAGCCCTTGACTCCGCCTGTCCAGACTTCATGCGGAGGATAATAGAGCACCTGAGCAAGGACGCTTTGCCTGACCAGAAGGAAAGGGTAAAAAGAACCAACTTTTTCATAGACTGTGTCTATAATCTTCTGGTGCACATTTGCGTTCGGAACGGCTGCCAAATGCCCGCAATACTCCAGACAGTGCTCCTCTGCATCTGCCCAGGATCTGGAATTTTGTCTTTTTGCCATGTTTCAAAGTTTTTTCAGAATAAAGTTCGAAAAAATATATTTAAAAAGAAAATAGGCCAATGCTTCAGTGCTGCTGACAAGCCAAAAAATAAAAATTTGGCTCTCTATGCATTGTGTGAAAAGAAAAACATTTTCATGTAGTTACTAAACTTTTGCTCTGAAAAGACAAGGTAGCGAGTTCCATCATCCAGTACCTCGTCCGGGTCCCTGTATCGGCAGCTTTGCCTTCGTACTGCAGCTGCAAAAGTGGCAACAAATTTTCATTACTTTTTACAACAAATTTTATTTGATAGAATAAACTTTTCGAAATGCAACTTCTAACTTCATTTAAAATAAAACAGATTACAACCAACATAATAGTTTTTGATTTGCTGCTTCTCCCCGCCGTGAAGATGAGGTTGATACAAAGGCAATGGGAAAGCCGAGAAAGAGGACTAAAATAGTTAAGATTCAGCACTTCTTGTGTTATCTGGGCTTGCTTACCAATGGAAAAAATGTTCATTCTTGTTAGATCAATTTATGGCAAAGAACTTTTTTGTTTTGATACAAAACTTTTCTGCTGCCTCTGCTAATTAGGTTTCAAACGAAAAAGATGCCTGATAGAGCATAATAAATGCTTTGCGTACTCTGATGGAGATTAAAAATTCTAGCCATCGGCACAGCCTTCATTTGCTTTTTGCGCCCTTTCGTGTTCTTTGATCAGCAAAGCACAAGTCTTAATCTGTTGAACAATTTAGCTTCAACACAACGCAAAGGGTTTCTTCATGTACTCCCTCCAACATTTTTCTCTCTTTTTGAACAGTGCGACAATACAGGCTTTTTTGAACAGTGCGACAATACATGAAGCCAAATTCCTGTAAAATTTAATTCCTACACGAAACATCACAAAATATCATTTTCTCAGCTCCACCAAATCATTGCTCACAGCTCCCCAGCTAGTCCCAGCGCGAAACTGTCTTCCGCGCACACCTCCTCTTGTCGTCCAATGAAGGGCCCCCTTCAGCTGGGAGGGGGGCTCTGGATGGAGAGGAGGTGGGAGTTTGCGCCCCCCTCCTCCAATACCTACATCCGCAACGCGCACTCCAGTCAGGCCGTGAGGGCGCAACCTGAGGAGACCCCGCGTGCGTTGCGAGGAGGGAGTATGGGCGGCGGAATAGGGTCGGTTGAGGGGTTGAGGCTCTCTCTCTGGGTAGGTTGGGGGGGGGAGGCCTGGCGATTTCCTTCTTGGCATCCCCAGCCCCTACTCACCTGGGATCGCAGTCTGCCTGGGCGAAGTACATATACCTGACACCAATCGCGAGGAGAGAGAGAATAAGGGTGCAGGTCCTCAGCGCCCCCCCCCCTTCGTTCTTGGTGGACACACTAGGAGGAGGCTTTTTTGGTCTGACATCTTAGGCCATGGAGACTCTGGGGGGATCTTTTGAGGGAGAATGGGGGAGGCCAGGGACCTTTGGGCTGGCAATCTCTAGAAGATCTGGAGTTGTCGGCGCGAATTTTGGGCGGAGAGTGATTGGAGCGGAACTGCAGGCCTTGGCCGAGGCCAAATGCCAGATTTTGTGTGCCAAAGAGGCCAGCTGAGTCTGCTGCTGCTCTGCTTAGCGACTGTCTTCACTGCCTCACATGGTTAGTCTTCTCACAAATAGGTTTCAACACAAACAGTCAATGTCGCACGAGGCGAGGAATTGATTTGTTAGAGCAGAGGAAACACAAACTGAAAGGCAAATATTCAGGTCCTGGTTGAAAGTTTCGTAGCAGTAATATTGAAAGCTGCTGGTGTTGTCATTGTTTCACTAAACAATTTGGTTCACCACAATAATGTTTGTAATTCAATACTTATATGTTAGGCATTATGTTTTCACCAAACACAACACACTCTGCCAATGCTTCAGCAAATCAGTCCTAAGCCAGCAGCCAATCCCTAAGCCATCTCCTCCACTCTCAGGCCGAGTGGAGCAGAAGGTGGAGGGCGCTTGCTCGGAGCGATGCCTCAACGGCGGCACCTGCCAGGTACGCCTCCCCTCCCCTCCATCGCCTCTTCCATCACCGCTGCTTCACAGGAGGACGGCGGCTGCCTCTGCGCCCCCGGCTGGAGCGGGTCGCGCTGCGAAAGCTGCTTCGGGCGGACCAGACTGAGCCAGCTTAGCGGTCGCATCACGGACGGCCCGGGCAACTACAGCCGGAACCTGCGCTGCTCCTGGCTCATAGATGCCGGCTCGGTTGGTGCATTTCTTACTTACTCATTTCTTTGGCTGTACAATTGCCCTGTCTTTGGGGGGAGAGAACAGAAAAGGGGCAGTTAGTATAGCGGCGATATGATAGGCCTAAATGGCCGTACTTGTGTGAACGCTGAAATAATTGTCCTAAACTCCCAGCAGGGGTGGAGCAGGATGAGGCATTCGGTTGTGTTGAAAGGGAGTAAGAATAAACAGACGTCAGCCAGATGTTTCAGTGCAGGCACTAAATGTGTCACAAATAGATTCTAAACAATGCTTTCCTGAACCTGTTGCTGTTTCAATCAAAAGCATGATTTTGTTCAAATGGTTGGTCAATTAATTGAGGTTGAGCCAATGCAGATTGCAAAGCTGGCTTCCAATGCAGATGTGGCCTTCGGCGGAGGTTCAGCTGAGTCTTGGCTCCTTTGTGACAGAGTGCGCCTGGGATCACGTCTACCTCTACAACGGTGACGGCATCTACTCTCAACAGCTGGCCGCTCTTAGGTGACCCTAGAAACATCCTTTTCATTCAGTTTCATTGAGACTCCCATGAATTGATAGAAAGAATTTTATTGTAAATTTGCGAATGGCTAATGAATGCTTCAAAGAACAGTTGATTCAGTTGCGAAAAAAAAGAGTGGCGAATTTTAGAAAATTATAAAACTACAATAATTGTCAGCGGAGTGATGTCGGGGCCGGCTGATGCGAGCAATCGGGAGTTCGTGGCGGACTCCGGCCAAGCCTTTCTCTACTTCTACTCCGATCTCGCCTTCAACATGTCCGGCTTCAACATCTCCTATCGGTTCGCCTCCTCCCCTCCTCCGCTCTTCATACCCATCTTGCAGTGAGGCAGTTAAATTAGCTTACACTTTACCGACAAATCATCACCCAAAACCAATCAGGAGAATTCCTGCATCCCTGCAAAGACATCACCTAGCATCGCCCTTTTGCATCAATTTCGTCAAATACCCACCCATCCACATTGCAAACATCATCATCACCCATCCGCAGGGTATAGACTTGTCCGGGGCAGAACTGCAGCGGGCACGGGCTGTGCAACGTCAGCAGTGGCCTCTGCGACTGCGAGACCGGTTCCACAGGCCGCGACCCTCACTCAGTCCTGCCCTGACTGCCTCTTCGGCGAGTGTCTAGAAGGACGATGTATTTGCGGCTCCCAGCACCACTGTTGGTCTGGCCTGCCTCTTGGATTGAAGAAGGGTTGAGTAGGCGTTGAGCGCTGGCTTGGTTAGCTGATGTTTCATTTAGGTTTTGTTATAGTAAAGGCTCATGAAGATTTTGATGAAGGAAAAATTGGAAGAATTAATTTTAAAATAACCTAGCTCAGTTGCTCCATTTTATCACAAGAATTTTGCTTTTGAAATCTTGACCTGATTTATAGTAGATTGAATGCATTAATTACGACTAGTTATTTCGCAATGCTTTAAAGGAATCCCAAAATGGTACTGTCCCGAATACAGATCCAGAATAATGGCGTAACAGAAAACAATCCTGTAAAATTCGCTTTTGATCCGTAGCTATAATCTTCTAATCCATGCGCCAACAAACTACTGACGGGTGCATGAAGCCACGCCCGACTTTTCTTTCTTTCTTTCTTGTTTTTCATCCGCAAAGCGGGAACAAATAGATCAGCATCACTGGTGATCTAAGAAAAGGAGAGATTGGATCAATGTGGCAGTGGTGGTTTCATGGCGTGTCCGGAGGTAGGAGTGCCCGGAGGTGGCTCAGGAAGGCCCGCCGCGTCCCGCCAGCAGCCTCAGCCGTCAGGCGTCGCCACCACAGCCCTGCCCTTGCCGGCCAGAACACCTGCCTTCCTGCACTGCTACTGCCTCTTTCCACGAAATGGTGGCTTCCTCGCAGGCCAGAGTTGATAAAGGGGAAGAATATGGGGCACCCATGCAGCTTTTCTTGGGCAGCCTGAGAAGGTGCTTCATGGGGGTCTCGGTGCAGGAGGCAGAGTTTAAAGCATCTGTGAATGAGCTGAAGGTCGGCAATGAGCCTGCGCCTTGCCAGGGACTCTAGGTTGAGGACAGCTAGCCTACCTGCATAGCCTCCGATAGGGTTTGCTAGGCGGCAGCGGCGGAAGATGTACTTAGTGAACTTCCTCTGCACTTTCTCCACTCGCTCAGTCTCAGAGGCGCTGCTAGGGGACCAGAGTGGGCTTGCGTACTCCAGGATGGGGCGGGCATAGGTTGAGAAGGCTTTGGTTAGCAGTTTGGGTGAGGTTGCGTTGAGACATTTTTTCAACAGATGGACGCAGTAGTTAGCGCGGTTGATGATGGATGTTATGTGTGCACTGAAACTGAGGTTTGGAGTGAATATGAGGCCCAGGTCCCGAACTCCAGCCGTCTCTGCATCTGGGATCATGGAGCCACTGACAGTGTACCCTGGGCAGCTCCCTCCCCCGAGCCTGTATTTTGAACACTTTTCAGGGGCGACAGCCAGTTGCTAGTCTTTAGCCCAAGAAGACAGTGTTAGTAGGCCATTTTGCAGCGCTGTTTCGGAGCTACTGGCAAGTCTCACATCATCTGCGTATGCCCACGACTGCAGACCAGGAATAAAGCAATTGATTAGCTCTGACCATGCAATCATAGAATGTTGGGAGGCTTCCAGAAGATGCACAGCTCAAGCAATGGCTTTGACAGGCGACGGTTGCTCAGTGCCGATAGAAGAAGCGGCGTGGGGCCAGGCTGCTGAAGCGGAGGCAGGACCGGGCCCCCGAGCTTCGCACGCCGCAGCAGAGCTGGACGGGGAGCTCTGGATAGCTGGCGGTCTCAGCTTCCAAGGCACCGCCAACCTATCCAAGCTCGCAAAGTTATCGCTTTTCTTGGACTTTTTGCAAATTCCCTAAAAGATGTGAATTGAATGAGAGAATGGTCCGCATAATTCAGGCATTTACCAAAGAACCCTTGCGTAAATTGTAACTAGAACAGCAGAGTCATTATTGGAAAACAAGAAGAACCGAAGCTTGATCCTGCTTTACTTTGAAGCATTTGCTGAACCGGCAGAAATCTCAGAAATCTTCTTGCAGGTACAATCCTGCTTCGGATGAGTGGAGCGAGGTGGCCTACGAGCTAGGTCCCGACGAAGTGGACCCCCTGGCCAATCGCTACGACCATTCCCTCGTAGCCTACGAGGTCAGACCTCTCCAATCCCCAATTTTTCCGACTCCTCAAACAAGCCTCTGATAAACTCCAGGGCAAGCTGTACCTCTTCGGCGGGGTGGTGGGCGAGCAGAACATTTCCTCAGAGCTCTGGCAGTTCGACCCAGTCTCCCTGAAATGGTTTGGAGGGATGAGGCTTCTCTCCTGTCGGCTCATGAGGATTGGGGATTTTGAAGGACTCTGCTGACCTCTGAAAGCAGCAACCCTGGCCGCCTGCCCTTCCATGCGGCGGGGCACACGGCCACGGTGGTGGGCCACGTCATGCTCGTCATTTTCGGCTACAACCAGCACTGGGGCTACCTCAACACTGTCCAGGAGTACCACTTCAGTTAGCCAGCCTTCTCTGTCTTTTCAGTCCTTTTCTTGGAGCAGACTGCGCATTTGTCTGCCTAAGTCTTTGATGTTACCTCAACGCTACGTAGTCAGAGGCGACACTTATGCAACAATACATGTGTAGCCCACAAATATGGTGTTTCGACAATCAATTACTCCTTCTCAGCGAAAGCCTCAATTGATGTGTAATCCATCACAATGCCAATCAATCAATCAGACTGTGTATGCAGAGAACGGGAGCTGGCTAGGAGGCTCGGCCAGCTGCTGGGTGAATGGGACCTACGGGCACTCAGCTGTCGCCGACCCCGTCACTGGCCCCGTCTACGTCTTCGGCGGCTACCATGATGGAGATTCTTCTGCTGCTGGACAGGTCAAGGACCAGCTGCTCATCTACTACCCCTGGAACAGGACCTGGTCACTCTCTTCTCTTCTTCCCACCTTCCTTAGGCACCTGAGGAATCCGTCTGGCCTCAGCAAAAGCCCTGCGATTAGGCAACAGAATAAGATTGTAATGGATAGAAATTTAGAATAGGTATCAGCAACGGCTTTCGAAAGGAGGCAGGCTGGCAATGAAGACTGGAGAATATTGGAGCAGAGTAAGGAAAGGACAAAGATGGGGAGTCGCAATTGAGGCTAGAGTTGGAAGGAATTGGAAGAGTTGCAGGGTTGTGGGGGCGAAGAGTGGGCGTCAGCTCTTCCGTCACGCGGCGACTTTCCTGGGCGGGCGAATGCTGGTGGTGGGAGGCAACGGGCACAACTCCACCCAGGCCAGCCAGCCCACCGTCTGCTATGCTCACGCCCTCCTCGCCTACGACCCCGGTATGTTTCACCTGGTTTTCAAATATGCGAAAGACATACAATATTGTAATTTTATTCCGGGTGCATGGAGCTGGAAATATTATTATATCTGGTACCATCGGCAGGCCAAATGTAGGTCTCTTTTCTCCAAAATTTGCAATTGCCTCGAGTAAAAAGTTAAGGAAATACACTTTCTACTAGTGGAATCTGCTGCTTGGACAGTTGCATTTTGTTTTTGGCGCGCAGTTCAGTGTCTCTTTCCATGCGCGCCCAAAAACAAAATGCAGATGGCGCAGCAGATTCCACTAGTAGAAAGTGTATTTCCTTAACTTTTTACTCGAGGCAATTGCAAATTTTGGAGAAAAGAGACCTACATTTGGCCTGCCGATGGTACCAGATATTTCTTCTACTTTTAACTTAGTATAAAATGTATAAATGAAAATTTTATAATGTTGGTTATATATTTAGCTAAGATTTTATTAGATAAATAAATTAATAATAAACAAAAAAACTTTAAAAATTTTTTTTGAAATCGGAAATTACAATGCAAATCTATTGGCAAACATAATAATTTTTGACCGCGGAGCAGCCCGAAGGGCCGCTCCGCGGTCTATAGAGGTTACTAAACTTTTGTCCTCATATATATATATATGTATATATATATATATATATATGTTCCTGGAAATGCTGGGAACGGGCGAATTCTCAACGGATTGGGACAAACTTTTTTTTTCCTGAAAGGTAATGCTATTTTAGGAAGATCTGGAGGGGTAGACCCGGAATTTGAGCATTTGAAACATTACTTTTTTGGGTAGAAATGTTGAAAAATGGGGTATGCTGTAAAATGCTCAATTCTCAACAAATTTGGACAAACTTTTTTTTCCCTGAAAGGTAATAATATTTTAGGAAGATCTGGAGGGGTGGAACTGGTACCAGAGCATTTGAAACATTACTTCTTTGGGTAGAAAGGTTGAAAAATGGGGTATGCTGTAAAATACTCAATTCTCAACGGATTTTGGCAAACTTTTTTTTTGCTGAAAGGTAATAACATTTTAAGTAGATCTGGAAGGGTAGACCCGGAATTTGAGCTTTTGAAACATTACTTTTTTGGGTAGAAAGGTTGAAATATGGGATATGCTGGGAACGGGCGAATTCTCAACAGATTTGGACAAACTTTTTTTTTGCTGAAAGGTAATGACATTTTAGAAAGATCTGGAGGGGTAGACCTGGAATTTGAACACTTGAAACATTACTTTTTTGGGTAGAAAGGTTGAAAAAAAGGTTATGTTGAGAAATGGCGAATTCGCAACGGATTTGAACAAACTTTTTTTTGCTGAAAGGTAATGACATTTTAGAAAGATCTTAATGGGTGGAACCGGCCCCGGATCATTTGAAACATTACTTTTGCTGCTAAGGAAGTTGTGGGCTGCGAAGTTCCGCGGTCACCTATTGCGCTCTGCGCCATATACTTGTTGAGAAAGTTTTTAGCTTATGCTCACGAGAATCGATTTTTGTGAGAATAGAGCTTTATACTTAGGCTTTCCGATGGTACCACTTGTTTTCTCAACTTTAAACAGACAAAAGTAAAAAAAGAAGGCGAAGGAAAGAGAAGGTTTCGAACCTTCCAGGTTCAGTCATCTGACCAATCGCGTACACCACTACACCACTGTTGCATATGTCGCCTTTGCTTAACTTCAGATTTATCAATAAATAAATACACGATGAAGCCCAATGACCCGGGGGCAGGGGGCGGGGGGAAGAAATGAATACCTACTATCGTCCATTGAATAGATGCGGAGAAGAAGAAGGAGAAGAAGGAGAAGAAGAAGGAGTTCGGACAAATGGTTTTGAGTGATTTTCTAATGATTGCTGTAAGTTTTGGGCGATTTCTCGCGACTTTTGGACAATTCGATGATGCTCTTTCCACTGCAAAAAGAAGCAGAACGATTGGATTCTTCTGTGCGGAGCAGGAGCCTTATCAATTTTAAGATCTAGCAATAACCCTGAAAACGTACACCTGGGTCGAAAAGAGGGGCTTGGCGCTGACACTCCGCTAAGGCTCCGTTCGCGCCAGCCCAATTTAACTCCGTGCTGGGAGTACGGGCCAGATAGACATCAGATGGGTGAAGATTTGTAAAGATCTTCGCAATTGATCAGATCTTACAAGAGTAGAAAAAATAAAAATCGGTCAAGGTTACACAATCAAGCTATTTTTCTAATTAAGTTTTGCACAGAATACAGGATTACAGAAAACAATACACACGCCTGTCCCTGAGCAAAGCACTAGCATTTCTAGAGTGCCCCATCTTCATGCCATTTTGAGACTCAGTGCCTTGATGTTTTAGAACTTCTACAACAGTCCTTTCTCAATTGCCTTTTACAATATTGTATCCAAAAAAATTATGAACAAAGAGATGCATGAACTGATGTTCAGAGTGCAACAGCTGGGAGAGTCTGCCGTCAGCCGATGCCCGCCTGGGACGCTACGGGCACAGCCTCACTACGCTGGGCCAGGAAGCCCTGCTCTTCGGCGGATTCAATGGGCGCATGCTAGGCGCCCTGCTTCGCTTCCAGCCTGGCAGCTGTGCCTTTTGGCAGGACTCCAGCTCATGCCAACGTATTTTTATCCTACCTTAGCTACGGGCACAGCCTCACTACGCTGGGCCAGGAAGCCCTGCTCTTCGGCGGATTCAATGGGCGCATGCTAGGCGCCCTGCTTCGCTTCCAGCCTGGCAGCTGTGCCTTTTGGCAGGACTCCAGCTCATGCCAACGTATTTTACCTAACCTTAGCCCATGGCAACAGACAGAGGCAGGGCGATCCATTGAATAGGTCAGAAAACATTCAACGTCTAGCCTTGGTTGGCAGTTGCTGGGGAAACTTTTAGTCTGGTAGTTAGACCTGCATACTGGGACACAATTTGTCAAATTGTGTCCTCCTCTTCGATCCTCTTTGACTCCAAAGTTTCACTAAAATATCGTTAGAAACTACAACCAAATCTACAATGAATTCCTGATGAAGGCATGCCCATTCCAGGCGCCAAGGGCGGCATCCACTGCTACTGGCTGGAGGGGCGGTGTCTGGACCCCTGGGCTGCGGAAGAGCTCCGGCCAGGTTCTCCCCCCTTAGTCCCTTCCCCCATCTTTCCAGCCCAAGCTCCCCTGCAGGCATCGGAGGCGAGCGCAGCTGCCCGCTGCCGAGCCCGGAGGCGAAGTGCAGCGAGGCGGAGGAGTGTCTGGCCTGTACAAGCCTACCCGGCTGCTCCTGGTGCTCCGGCGCTTGTAGACGGGTTCCTTTTACTGCCTTCCCTACGGATCAGCACATTGGAAACTGCTAGGGTGATTTGACTGTATGTAATTTCGGTGAAACATTTGACAGGCGAGTAGGAATAGGGTAGGTTGATTTGGAAAAAGCATCACAGGTCGTTTGCAATGGAACGCTTAGGTTGGTTTGTTTTGATAATTGGGCTGGCGCGAGCGAGCGTTAGCGAAGTGTCAGCGCCCAGCCCCTCTTTTCGACCCAGGTGTACGTTTTGGGGGTTATTGCTAGATCTCAATTTTGATAAGGCTGCTGCTCGTCAAAGAAAGCTCCAATAGCTATAATTCTTTTTGCAATGGAAAAAGCACCATCGAATTGACTATAGTTTATCATTTGACTTTTGCCAAAAACTAACTATTTTACTATGAAAAATTAAAAAAACCATTTGTCCGAACTCCTTCTCCTTCTCCTGCGCATCTACTCAATAGACGATAGTAGGTATTCAGTTCTTCCCCCTTTCCCCCCTTCCCGGGTCCCTGTGACTCATGTATTATTTAGCTCTTCAGTTAAGTAAAGATTTCATATGCCTCAGTGGTGTAGTGGTGTAAGCGATTGGACTGCTGGATGAAATCGGTAGGTTCAAATCCTTGTCAGGCATTCATTTTTATTTTTGTGTATTTTAAGTTGAGAAAACAATGGATACCATCGCCAGGCCAAAAGTAAAGCTCTTTTCTCCCAAAAATGCACTGAGAATAGATCAAGAAATTTCTCAAAAAATTGTAATTTTTCATTTTGAATATTTTCTTTTTGTTATATTTTTTGAACAAGTTTTTGTATTTATTTTTTTAAATATTGACTAAAATTTTAATTAAACATATAACCTACAAAATAAAATTTATATTTGTACCTTTTGTACTATGTTAAAAGTGGAAGAAATATCTGGTACCATCGGCAGGCCAAATCTGGGACTCTTTTCTCCAAAATTTGCAATTCCCTCGAGCAAAAAGTCAAGGAAAAACATTTCCTAATAGTGGAATCTGCAGCGTAATCAGCATTTTGTTTTTGGGCGCGCATGGAAAGAGACACAGAACGGTGCGCCAAAAAAAAAATGCAACAGTCCAAGCAGCAGATTCCACTAGTAGAAAATGTATTTCCTTGACTTTTTGCTCGAGGGAATTGCAAATTTTGGAGAAAAGAGTCCCAGATTTGGCCTGCCGATGGTACCAGATATAAATAGTTAGTGCGTTCAGCAAACATCGTTAAAAAGCAATCCAACCAGTTCAATTCGTTCAGCTGCTTCGAAACTAAGAAAAAAGGTTAACCTAAGCTTACAGACCATTTGATCAAGTTAATTGGGGCCGTGCGAGCGGAGCGGAAGCACGGTCCCCTCTTAGCCAAGAACCAACCCTATTACAGATTTTGAAAATATGACTGCCTGCCAAATATTCCATGGGCAATTTACAGAGCTGTGAGGAGGTTCATCGGACGCAGCAAACACAGAGCTTTAATTAAAAAAAAAGTTTGCCAAATTTGGTTGAGAATTGGGCAAGTTATGGCCAAAAAACTTTTTAAATAGTGTCCGTCCGTTATCCGTCCTACCATGCGCCGTCCGCCGTCCGCTGTACGTTCTGACCGGAGAGGCATACGGGCAGTATCTGTGGCTCCAGTTCTCAATGTCACTATAGAATATCGACCCTGGAGGGTGGCCTGGTGGGTCCAGAAATTTGATTTTCGCCCTCCTTTATGCCGAAATTGCAGTTGGAAATTTGATTGAACGGGACCCTTACAAAAAAATTCTAAAATCTTGAATAGCGTTTGCTATGATGCTCGGAGGGCAAAAACAAGCACAGATTCGGATTCCTTGCAAAAAACTACACAAAACCTGTCTATAAATAATTGAAATTTAGAAAAAAATTTTTTGACCATTTCTGACCTATAGGGTGCACTGTAAGAATTCTAAAAAAAATATGCTGCCCAGTGGCAATATTTTATGTTAAATTTGAGTCTAGATATGAAACCGGCTCAAAAAATAGATACGATTTGATACCAAACAACCATAGGTGCAAATCTGGTTTTCATGGGCTTCTACCAGGCCATGGTGTACAAGCAGCTCATCATCAACTTCGTCTTGGGGCATTTATAAGGGTTTTTGGGTTCAATAATTACATCATATAGGTAAATTGGGGTGTAGATTACGAATCTTGCGTCCGTTTGCTTACACATTGTTTTCATGGGTTTCTACCAGGCCGTGGTGTACAAGCAGCTCATCATCAACTTCGTCTTGGGGCATTTAAAGGGTTTTTGGCCTCAATAACAGCACCATATAGGTAAATTGGGGCTTAGATTACGAATCTTGTGTCGATTTGCCACCTACATAGTCTTCATGGGCTTCTACCAGGTCATGGTCTACATGCAGCTCAGCATCAACTTCGTCTTGGGGCATTTTAAAGGGTTTTTGGCCACAATAACAGCACCACATAGGTAAATTGGGGCGTAGATTACCGAATCTTGCTGTCCATTTGCTCCTACATCGACTACATGGGCTTCTAACAGGCCGTCATGTACAAGTAGCTCATCATCAACTTCATCTTAAAGCATTGTATTGGGCATTAGGCTGTTTTTTGGCCTTTGGCTCTTAGGAAAGTGGATGAAATTACTGAAATTGTGAATCTCCGCTTCAGTGTTTTTTCTCTCTTAGCTGGTCTCTTTATAATGCTTGCAATCAAGTTAGCTTGGGCATCAAGGTAATGAAATTTATTTGATTCATCTTATCATGAAACTAGCTTGAGCTCTAAGGTGATGAAATTTAATTTGAAACTCTTATCATGAAATTATACTTACAAAATTTTGAACCTCTAAAGAGCTAAGAGAGCCCAGAAAATTTTCACAATTGTAATTATGCAATTTTTTGGCAGGTTAAAGTACACATACAGCATGAAAAACTTTAAATAATTCAAACAAATGCTGTTGGTAGCTGGAAAAAACAAAAATCTGCAAAAACTAATACAATTTTTTTTTCAAAATAATATATTTTCATTGCATCATTTTTTCAATGTTTTTCTCAATTTAAACCAATGTTTAGTTTTTATTTTTATCCCTATCTAAACATTCATCCTAAGGTGGCCAAAATTTTCTGGGCTCTCTTAGCTCTTTAGAGGTTCAAAACTTTGCAAGTATAATTTCATGATAAGACTTTAAAATTTA
Source organism: Ptycholaimellus sp. GST1_10 (assembly GCA_030248095.1). Taxonomy (NCBI): domain Eukaryota; kingdom Metazoa; phylum Nematoda; class Chromadorea; order Chromadorida; family Chromadoridae; genus Ptycholaimellus; species Ptycholaimellus sp. GST1_10. The sequence continues at coordinate 22,620 of JASANA010005493.1, forward strand.
ATTTCATCGCCTTATAAAATGAATCAAATAAATTTCATTACCTTGATGCCCAAGCTAACTTGATTGCAAGCATTATAAAGAGACCAGCTAAGAGAGAAAAAACACTGAAGCGGAGATTCACAATTTCAGTAATTAGCTGTGAATAGAAAAAAGCCTTCCAATTTCCTATTCTGGACATTCATTTATTAATACTGGTGGCCTCATGGTTCAGCCCAAACCATACTGCCTCCAGAATGTGCTTCAAGGTGAAATATCAGACTGGCGAGTAGCAGTTGAGCAGTTGCAGGGCTGCGAGTCCGGCGGGATTCGGGAGGCCAGTGGCTGTCCTCTGGTGGCGGGGAGCTGCTGTGGGGCTCAGCGTACCTGCACAGCCTGTGGAGCCAAGAGAGACTGCATCTGGAGCACCCGGGTGAACGGCCTGCACGGACAGTGCCTCGACAAGGCTGCTCTTGGTCAGTCCCAATGCCTTCTTGGCCTCAATGGGGGGCTGGAGGAGAAAGAGCTGGGCAGAGCAGAATACTGCTGTGCATTGCTGGGTATTTTGAGGAATTAGGCAAAAGCAGGGGCTGCAAGCAGCAGTCGATGTTCCAACTGCTAAGTATGGTCGTAACTATGAAAAGCTTCGCCGATTGGAAGGGGGACTACGCCAGTTTGTCAATACATTTCAGCAGGGCCAATGAATGCCTTTGGCCGAATCGTATACTTTGTTATCTTAGATTCAACCTAAATTCGCAAAGCAGGATGTGCTGACTTTGATTTGAATGACAAACTTAGCTGTCTTTGATGCTTTCTCCTGGTGCTGGCCATTCTTTCAGGCCCCAGTACTCCCCAAACCGTTTCTGCCCATAAAAACCAATATTTTGCAGAGGATGCAAAGAGCGCTCGCCCGGAAGAAATCCTGAGCAAGAAAGAGGCCACCGGTTGGAGGCCTTCTCCGACCCCTTCCCTCTATGAGTTGTTAGATGATAAACTGACGCAGGCGTGGACTCTGGTTCGCCGACGGGAGTAGGAGCGGTGCTGGGGGAGTCGGAGCGCGTCTGCCCCGCCCCCTGCGCCGCCCACCGGGACTGCAACAGCTGCGCTGCCTCCGGTACCCGCCAGTCTGCTGTTTCAAGGAAGGGCACTAATTGTCAAGGGCGGATTGGATGTCGGATGCTTCCTCACTATGTCAGGATTCAAATTCATCAGTTGTCTATTTAGGCAGAAAACACCATTAGACAATCATTCAAGAGCTCCTGAATTTAGTTTTAGTTGCAAAAACTGCAATGCTGGAGCATGGAGGTGTAATATAATGGAGGGAAAACTCGTTATTATCGGGAGGGGGGCTGCTAGGCAAAACTCAAAAAGTTATAACACAGGGGGTCGAAAGTGACCTTTTGTTAACGGCTGCTGTGGGGTGTAGGCAGAACATAGGAACACGTTCTTGGGCTTAAAAAAATGCAAAGGAATAGAGTTATACAGCTGTCAAATCCGTTTTGAAAAAAAAAAGAGCCCTGTGAATAGCTATAGTTCAAAATGTGGCCTGGCATTAAATATTACGATTTCAGTTGCATTGATGTCTACCCATGTATCTGAGGTTTCTTTAACATATGTGACTTTGGGGTCAGAAGTCAATTAATTGCTCACAATAAAACAGGGTAGCGGTCTACTCAGTTATCAGCTGTTTCATATTGAAGGTTTGATAGCAATACTTCTATACTGAAGTATGCTTGAGTTTTGCCTTTAGCCTTATAACGTGTGGGTATAGGGGAGTTTTCCCTCCATTATATCCACCTCCGTGGCTGGAGAATGAGCGTTTAAATATATGGTTCCGTATCCTTTTTAGGCTTCAATTTGATCTATTAGGCAATGCAAATTTAATTTGAATGACCAGAAAAGCGGCGGCTAGCCATAGATTCGTAAAAATAGGCTCAGCTCAGTCTTGGAGACTTTGATGTTTCAAAGAATGATTATGATAG
>JASANA010005494.1:0-12366 GCA_030248095.1 Ptycholaimellus sp. GST1_10
CTTTATCATATGAAAGCTAATGCTCCACTAAGCTACACCTCTTGCACATGGCGCACAAAATTTTAACACGCACTATGCATACAACTTCTTAAAAGCCTACGCACACAAATTGTGCATAGGCATTTGCAGTAAGCTTGCATGGCTTCAACACACAAATACGTGTGGTTCCACGCCTTTAGCTTACTTTGCTTTGCATTGCATGTGCAATATTCATTTATGCACTTTTTCGGAGCTTTGCTCTAGCTTCAGGCAAGCCACTATACGAATGAGAAGGGCACAAAGTGAAGCGAATAGGGAGGAGTGGGAGTAGGCCAAGCGCAATATGTACTTTTCCCTTGCCCCCTCACACCGCCTCCCTTCCTCTCCCCCCTCACATTCAATCCGCCTTCAGGCCCTTGGGACTGCTGTAATGAATAGCCTGGCTTCAGCTTGCCCATCAGAAACCCCTGAAACCCACTCTACACTATGGAAGTAGAAGAGGGCGAGATTCTTAGTAAGAAAGAAAATCGGCGACGGAAAAAAATAGAAAATGAGCATTTTCTCTGCTGCATCCACATCTTTGCTTCACTTATTTTCCGCGGTAAATGGAACCCATCAAAAGACCTTCTGTAACATTTTCATTGCTCATTTCAATTTTATTCATTTCTAATTATAAACCTTTTAAGATGGAATTGCAAAAGAATCCCATGTTTGAAAAAACTGGGGTTCAAGAGGAAAACGAAAAATCTTCCCGCAAAGCTTCATAAAAGGATTCTGAAGATAGTTCAAGCACAACGCCACAGGTCGACCAAATACAACTTCCAACGCCATTACAGAAATCACGCTGCTCTAACGTAAGTTTCATACGTTTTCCTATTGCTACAATACTAAAAACATTCATAAAAGAGCAATGTTGTGATATGAGCTTGTCTCTTTAGTTTATTTGTACACGATTTGAAAAATGAATCTAGCTTCAAAACATTTAGATAATTATAACTGTTGGCAAATCAATATCATTTCTTTTCTCTGAAAAGTATATTACACTTTTTTCAAAGTCAAAATATTGTATGATGAACATATGGCATTTTTAATATTTACAAGCAAGTTGTCTTCCTAATACCACAAGCACTAATTTAATATCCATGCCTTTTTTGCAATTTGGTTCAATTCATTTAAAGATGAAAAGAGGCTACTGGCTGAAATTAAGCTTGAAACTAACTGACTTTATCCTTGTAAAATTTAAGGTTAGCTTTCGATACATGGAAAAGCGATGGCTTCCCAGGAATTAACCCACGACCGCGAAAAGTTCTACAAAATTATTATCCCACTAAGGCAACGTATGGAAACCCCATTACACCTCCTGATCACAACGCAGAAAATGTTTTACAATTTTTTTTAATTAGTGCAGACCCACAATGAAAGTCTTTAATTGTATTGCAGAACCATGCCGGCTTAGAAGAAGGGGAAATTCCACCATCTCCGGAACCTTTAGAATTAGGTCATCAGCTGGTTTGGCAAATTTATACTAACAATTGGGCATAAAATGTTTTCAAAAAATTGCAGAATAATGTGCAAGACGAAGCAGAAGAGAGCACCGACAAAGGATCGCATGTTTGCGACATAACCACAAGGCTTTATGTTGAATTTGGGATAGAAAAATTTTATGATGCTTTAAACATGCCTTTTGCTACTTAAAATTTAGATGTATTATTTGCCGCTCTTCGCTCTTGATAACCCCTATTACACATACTGATTTAGAATGTATAAAAATGTTTAGCTTATTCTCCTACTTGTGATTGACAAAAAGTTTCACATTTGATCTAAAGCGTTTAATACCAACGCCAACAATCGCCAATGCCAAAAAATGAATCATTGCTCAGGGAGGATAGCAGCTGATATGGAATAAGAAAAGCGGGAACTGGAGGCAGGCCTTGTGAAGACTACACTTGCGCTAATGACGATGTACAATTAAGGCAAAACAACTATATGGTGTAGAAGACCTGGCTGACCGCAGAATGCATGGAATAATAATTACATATATATAAGGTAAAAATATATATATACATTTATATAGGACAATTACATATATATATAGTTGTTGTTTGTCGCTCAAACGGGTAAGTCTGAAGTCTGTGGTTTCTCAATCATTTTCAAAAGTAAGCATAGATTTAGAATCGGTATATATGACTTGTGAACCACAAAACCAAAGTCTTCTGTTCAATTCTCAGCCATTCAGCTGCTACTGATTATTGATGCTATTGGCATGTGTGAAAGTTTGTCACTCAAGAGGGAAAGTCTGTGGTTTCTCAACCATTTTCAAAAGTAAGCACAGATTTGGAATCGCTATATACGACTTGTGAACAAAAAACTCAAGTCTTCTGTGCAATTCTTAGCTGTTCAGCTGTTACTAATTATTGATGACATTGCCGCGCGTGAAAGTTTGTCACTCAAGAAAGTAAGTCTGTGGTTTTTCAACCATTTTCAAAAGTAAGCACAGATTTGGAATTGCTATATACAACTTGTGAACAAAAAAACTCAAGTCTTCTGTGCAATTCTTAGCCGTTCAGCTGTTACTAATTATTGATGACATTGCCGTGCGTGAAAGTTTGTCACTCAAGAAAGTAAGTCTGTGGTTTCTCAACCATTTTCAAAAATAAGCACAGATTTGGAATTGCTATATACAACTTGTGAACAAAAAAACTCAAGTCTTCTGTGCAATTCTCAAGATTTAAGGTGTTACAGCGCAAAAACGCTATATTGCAGTTTTCAAGCCGTTCTACCCAAAAAAATAATGTTTCAAATACTCGGGGACCACTTCCTACCGGCGATATCTTCCTAAAACATTATTACCTTTCAGGAAAAAAAAAGTTTGTCCAGATCCGTTGAGAATTCGCCCGTTCCCAGCATTTCCAGGAACATATACATATATATATATGAGGACAAAAGTTGAGTAACCTCTATAGACCGCGGAGCGGCCCTTCGGGCCACTCCGCGGTCAAAAATTTTTGTCTCAGATTTTCAATTTTACAGTCTAATTATCTTCTTTTGGGTCCATTATGTGACGTATCAGAAGCCAGTTCCGTTTATACTCGAGAGGCTGCACCACTGCCCCTTCTTCCAGTGGCCTTGAGAGGTGGCACTGCCCCTTCTTTTGGTGGCCTTGAGAGGCGGCACTGCCCCTTCTTTTGGTGGCCTTGAGAGGCAGCACTGCCCCTTCTTCTGCTGACCTTGAGAAGGTGGCATGGCCTTGCCGCGGCAGAGCGTCTTCAGTCTGCATTCAGTCTTGTCTATTACCCGCTCCTGTCATCCCATTTCCCTGCTCGGTGACTTCCGACTAAAGAGATCCTCATTACGTTCCTGCTGTAATGCACCACATCATTTGGTAGAACAGAGAGCTCGGTTTGCTCAGCTGTACCCTGCGATCTACCACCTCTACAAAGCCGACTACAATGCATAGCCCAACTTCCGCCCACAGTGCCCTTTCAACAACTTCAGCCTTTGATCTTGCCACCTTCTAACGATGGCGTTCAAGTCAAACTACTCAAGTCACCAATCTACCGCGACAGGACAGCAAACCAAAACAACCTGCAATCGACGGCCCTTCTCTTTGCATCCAGACAAGCTCACCTGCAGTGACAGAAATCCACTTAGCCATGGCTTTGTGAATTTTGATTCGATGAACAACATCTGCAACTACTCTGCAAGGAATTTAAAATTGACTTTGAAGCATATTTTCAATGTCCGCTCTTCACCAGCAACATCGCAGTTCCAAGTTTCATGCTATCCTTGAACAGATATTCCAAAACTCTCTACGTCAACCAACATCATTGATGACGTCAATCAACGTCATGGCCACAGTACTTTGCTGCAAAAGGACCAAAAATGAACTGAAAAGTTCTTTTTTGACACCAGCCCACTTCAATGATTTCAATGATTTTGCAAAATCATTCTATGCCAACGATCAAGACAAGAACTCAACTCTGCTGCCTGGCATTGAAAATTAACTGAAAAGTTTCTTTTCATGCTGTCTCCGCAACCATCATCAACAGAATTTCAGTATCCTTGAATAGATTGTGAAATTCTCTCCTGCTGCCAGCCTGCCAGCTCCAAAATGACTTCGCTGCTGGACTTTGAAAATTGGCTATCATCGGTTTTCAAATCGCTGCTGCCAGCCCAAGTCTACGCCGGCACAGAATCAACTTTGCTTCTTGGGCATCGAAAATTAACTGCAAAGTTATTTTCATGCTGTCTACGCAAGCACCATCGATGACAATTTCATTATCCTTGAACAGATTCTGAAATTCCCTGCAGCTAACAGCCAACCAGCGGAAACTCTGTCTTCACTGCCAGAGTTTCAAAATTGGCTTCAGTCAATTTCCAAACTCACTGCTGCCTGCTGCAATTTTTGCCAGCCAACACCATTTACAAAATCCTTGCGGATTTGTATACTTTTGAGCATTGCTGGAAAAGACTAGCCTGATTCAGAATCAGCCACTGTCTTTAGACATCGCCTGCCTAGATTTACTAATTTCTTATGATTACGTAAATTTTTGAGCAAGAAACTGGAAGACATCCGACGAAACCGATTCAGAATCTTCCTCTACTCTTCAATGGTTCACAACAACCTGAGCAGGCACATCCTAGTGGACTGCCTCCACTGCAGCTTCTACGGCCTGTCGGTCATCTGCAACCCCAGCCTGCTCACCTATGGCTAGAAGGACTACTTCATGGATGGTGTCAACTGTGAGTGCAACGCCTTCAAGGCCTTTGCCCTCTGCGTATGCTCTGACAACAATGCCGGCCACAAAAAGCCTCCAGAGATCTACGCCCTCCTCCTTCTGCCCGTCCTTGAAGACAGCGTAACTTCTGGACAATCGCCGCTGCCTTCACTACGGCTTCCTGGATGGCCACAACTGGAACCTGAACATCGCAGACTACAACCTGTACGGCATGCTAGATGGCTTAGACTGCAGCCTCTGCCACTTACAATCCGCCATCAGCTACACCAACTGGCCTCTGGACTGAGATGCTGACCAATCAGTTTGCCCTACCCAACATTATGGACTACCTCGGCATGGAGGAGAATGCTGTCTGCAAGCTGGACTACAACATGCCCAGCCACCTGAACTAGCAGACTAACGTCTGATTGCCATGGAGCTCTGCTCAAGAAGGACGACTGGGAGTGCCTTCAGCCAGCTGGACCAAAGCATGCCCAGTCTCTGCCGCAATGCCTACACCTCCAAGGCCATGGGAGAGAGACTGTCTTGGACTCGGATACCATTACAACCCAGCATGTGCTGCCAGGATACTTCGCAGCCTGGCTAGGAGGGATAGGGTATCTGACGCCCTCCAGAACAGCTGCAAGCACCCATAGTGCTGGCCCATCATGGATGCCATCCTGGCCAAGCCCTTACCTTCAAGGCCACTGGGTGCTATAGTATTGTTGCCTGGCTCTCATCGCCCACCTTTGCTGGCTTCCTCCTATGCCAAACTGAAGTGTCACTCCTGGAAGCTACCCACAAACGTGTCCTCAACCCTTACACCAATGGGGATTGCGATCAGGATCTCAGCACCTCTCTTGGCCCTGATCAGTCTATCAGGCCCTGGTCTACGCAACCCAGCACTGACTAGAAAAGGCGGACAAGAGCCTTGCATCACTCTAGCCCCTGCTAGTGACCTCCAGGGCTGAGAACGGTTGGAAAGGGCTGAGCTCCTCCGCCAGCCACATCTCCAAGCAACAGTTTGCGACTACGAAGCTGAGCAAACAGGACCTCTCCATGCTTCCCGTCAGCCTTCGCGACCCTCCTTCATCTAGGACTTAGCTGTTGTCATGCTCCTGGCACTGGATATGGACCAGTGAATTGACGATGTCATTGGCGGCCACCCGGATTTCTCCCAGGACCCCGCGGTCACCGCCACCACCAACTGGACCAGCATCAGTACACTGGACTTGGCCACGGCTCCTCCTTTACTCCACCAATACACTACTTACTCGGGTGACAAGCTGGGGATGGAACACAATGGGAACAGCAGTCCATGCCCAGCCTGCGAGAAGAGGAGCTCCCAGCCGCCTGGCCCAACATTGTCCAGGACCTCCACTCCTACACCTCTGCTTTCCCGCTTTGCAGCAGCCAGAAAGGAAGGTTGAGAGAAGGAGAACTTCTGGAATCATCAACTTTGGAGAGAGGAAGACAAGTGGGGTGCTGGCTTTCAACTGCCCAGTGATGAAGAAGCTCCCCCTGGAGGAATGGATAATCTGCAGCTCTGGCTTCTACTACATGATGCAGTGCTTCCTAGCCAAGAAGCTGGCCGTTGACCACCCCAGCTTCAGCCTCCAGAACGTCATCAAGGTCTATCAGTCTGCCAACGCCGCTGCAGTTCAGGCCAACCTGGCCCAGCCGGAGATCAAACTGGCCTACCTGGCCTTTCACTGCATCTGCTGCCACCTTGCCCTCAGCACCAGCATTCACGCTGCCTGCTGCTACAGAAGCATGGGCACTGGCCAAGCAATGCAGAACCAATGGCGGCAGCTGGTCTTCAGCAGTCCCATGGTCCTGCAGTGGCCAAGACGTGGTTGCCCACCCCTCCATCCTCAGTTTCTGTCATGCCCTCTTCCGCCCAGGCCTATCCAGCTGCCAGCAAAGGCCGGTAGCCTTCAGTGCAAGATTGCGACCTGACACTGCCCAATCACTACGGCCTCCTAGTCCACTTCAAAACCTTCCACAAACAGCAGCTCAACAAGGAGGCCATGACCTGGAGTCCAGACTGCCGCTGAGCTGCAACCAGTACAGGATGGGAACTCTGTCTTGTTCTGGACCTATGAGGGTATGGAACGTCATTTGCTCATGCTCTACTCCCTCATCACCTACGACCTTCTCTCCAAGGTCAGATGGACAAGGACACCGTACCTGGTCCATGACCACGCTTGCAAGCTGTGCTCAGCCCAGATTGTCTATGACTGTGACGTCGGAACTTTCTCCTGTGACTCTTACACCATCCTAGAGGATCACCTGGCTTCAAGGCACTCGAAGACGAGTGGCGCTCAGAAATGGCCCTGAACAGCAGCCTGGATCACACTGCCTACGCAAATCCAGCCAAAGTGGCCAAGATAGCTCTGGCCAGCATCGGCAAGCCCAAGCCCCGCTACACCTGCCCTCCCTGCAGACGAGTGCCACGATGCTTGGATGGACCACAAGTTCAGGGGATTGAAATTGGTACAGGTGGACAAGTCCTTCTGGTCCACCAATCAATCCCTGTGCTACGAGTGGCCTTGTTGCTTTGATACCAAGGAATGGTGTATGCAAGACATCATGCTCTCACCTCAGACCTCGGCCCTCTCAAGGGATGTTGGAGAGAGAAGTCAAGCTGTGTACAGCCTCAGTACACCATCGTCTGGAATGACACGCCGATCCTCACGTACTGCCCCTTCCACTACTTCATCAGCTTCAGAGGAGACGTGAAGGGGCCCAAAGTGCACATTCCCCAACTCTCCACCACCTTCTCTGCCTACTGACCAGAGGACACCTTCCAGTATACCAAGGAGTCGATGAACTGTCTCCCCACAGGAGCTCTGCTCTTGCACGAAGGAGGAGTGCTGCGCATCTATGCCATGGATGAAGAAGGCGTTACTGGGAGTCATCACGTGCCTCATCTCCAAGAAGGAGGAAGAGGGATGAGGTGTCTCCGACAGCGGAAGAGAGGAAAAGGTAAAAGAAGTGGGAAGAGTGGGAGCAGTTGACCCATGAGCCATTCAAGGATGCCAAGGAGAGATATGGACTGGTCCAATGGAAGGTCCGGAAATGGAAGGAAAGACTGCAGGAAGCGGATCCATTTAGCTACCTTCCCAGCTGGTTCCCGATGAATGGAACATTGCCCTCTGAGGCTACGGGACCTCACTTCCTTCCAATAAACACACCGCTGACGTGATCGCCATCAACAGACACCATCCAGATGGATCCCCAAGAGCAAGCTGCAGCCTTCATTCGCTCATCGTCATGGAGCCGCAGCCCCAGTATGAGCCAAGCGTGTGGCTTCTCACGGGAGCTGGACTCAACCATAAGGCGGAGCCTCGCAGTGTGCAGGCTAATGAGTCCTTTGCCTGGCCTAGAAATGATAACGCGGCGCCCCTGCCAACCTATTGCTTCAATCCCGGTGCTTGGCCCAGAGAGGAGAACGCGGCACACCTTGCTTGTACATTGCTTCAATCCCAGCACAGCCAAGCCTCAAACAGCCACCGCTCTTCGCCTCCCCTTTGATGCAGCCCAACTTGGCCCAGTGCCTCCAGAGCCGAGGCATAAGTGGAGCAAAACGACTCCTGCCCCGCCCAGCCTCCATAAATCAACCACCAGGTCTCAAGTGCACATCAGCCTGCCTTTGCCGATCTCCATCCATCTGCTGCCCAGTGATCCTAATCTCGCACATTCATCGCGTCCCCTTCGAGGCTCCCGTTCAACGTTGACCCGGTCCCGCTCCAACACGCCAGCCCAATGCCTAGCAGCCCTCCCATTGTAAGCTCTCTGGTGTCTGTCCCATACCCGCCAGCCCTGTTTGCCTCTTCGCAGACCATCTCAACGTCACCTGCATCCGCAGCAGAACACCATCAAGGCTCTGGATGAGGGCCAGTTTTACGAGCCTACCCACCAGTAAACGCCTAGATCTGAGCCAGAGCAGCAATTAACTCACCCAACTGGATACAACTTCCTGGTAGGGTCAATGGGTCGTGGATCAACTGCTACCGGCCAGTGACTACCTCGCTGCCATCGACGGCTCTACCACCTGCAAGAGCCGCGCTCAGGCGGGAGTCTGATGGAAAGCCGGCAGCCGCCCTGCTTCAATAAATCTCGCAGAACTAGCTGAGGTCCTGTGGCTACCACCTCAGCAGTCGCCAACTTCCGGACCCCCCATCTAGACCTGGTTAACCTCAACCTCGGCCACGACGGCCTCTCCATCCTCGCCATCAGCATGGATGAAATCATCTCTCCACAGCCTCAAGGTACTGGCCAGCTCGCGAGAGGAGGAGCGCCTTGCCGCCTCTTCATATGTCTCAAAGCCTGGAGAAGCTAGAGGGGAATCTAGAAGCCAAGTCGGACGACTGGCTCCACTTGCCAAGGACACGGAGCTTGAGAGGACACCCCGCTGCCCAGGAATAGCGATGCCAGGTGGGATCTGCTGGCCTAGGTGGACCCACGTCTCTGCTCCATTCCCTCTTTGACCTGGCCTTCATTGTCAGCTCCTGCGAATTTGGACTGGATGGAGACTAAGATGTCCGACTCTGCCTACCTCCGCTTCTGTGCTATAACCCAGACTTTCTGCTGCCTCCGCAATAGCATTCTGGACGAAAGTTTCCAACTCCGCGACAGTGGCCACCTCATTTAGCACCAGCTCCTGCATGGTCAGCTTCTATGTCCTTCCCCGTCCACACTGCTCTGCCAACCGAAGAAGATGTCGGTCCTTGCAGACACTCACCTTCGACAGCCCGGGAACTAGCTTGCTACTGTCCTGAACTGGCGACAATTCCCATCCTGCCCTTCTTAGTTGTCGTACTGCTTGTAGCTTAGTTCCGAGGTCCCGTTCCTCTGCCTGCTCTAGCTGTTTGGTGTGATCCCCTTCCTCGTCGCCTGCGGGAGCGCTGTGGCATATCGCTAGCCGGTTTTGTTGACCTTGAGACGATGGTGCGAGCGGAAGAGAGTTCAGCTCAGTCTTGTCTATAACCCCCTCCTGTCGTCCATATCTTTCCCTGCTCGGTGATCTGCGACTAAAGATAATCTCGCTACATTCCTGCTGTAATACAACACACAAAACTCGATTTTTTGATGTTTCGAAACACGAAAAATCATAAATCACTGGTTTTTCAATGAAATTAGCTGAATTTTGGCAGGTACGTTTGTCAAAGTCAAGCTGGTAAAAGGAATTTTTGAAAAAAAATTTATTTATTGATTTATAGTCAAAAACCCAATATATTGATGTTTCAAAAATTTGAACATCCATAAATCCACGGTTTTTCAATGAAAATAGATGATTTTTGGCAGGTACATACATCAAAGTAATATGTTGAAGCTGCAAAAGGAATTTTTGAAATATTTATAATTTCTTGATTTATAGCCGAGAACCCCAATTCTTGATGTTTCAAAAATTTGAACATGCATAATCATATTTTCGATTAATCAAGATTTTGACATGTACGTCTGACAAGGTGGTTTCTTTCAGCTTTTTGCTACTGAATGTTTGCAAAAAACAAAAAAAAAAAAAAAAAAAAAAAAAAACAAAATACCTTGTTTTGCAATTAAGAAAAAGGCAGTTTACCTTGTCGTGCAGCCACTTTAAGAATAAATGATGTCTGTTTGGCGTAAGAACTTAATGAAGGATTATGCAGCAATAGTTTTACAGTACATTAATCTGCCCTATAATTTTATGGATACCTTCATTAAGTATACGAAAGTAATGATCAGAAACCACAAAACTATATGTATATATTAAATTAAAATGATCCGTATTTTGGTTTTAAAATTAAATTTTCTCAGATTAAAGTTATCCTGTTTTAACAGCCCCTTGTCCATGTAGTTTAAAACCATTAATTTAGAATCTTACGAAGTGGCATGTTTGTATCTTACAAAAGTGTAATATTAATGAAGGCATTTGGGGGGGGGGTAAATTATATATGCTAAATTACTGAATGGAGGCAGTGGAGGTCTGATTCCATAAGGAACTTGCCGTGGCTAGGTTGTGATCAGCTTCTGCCTTGGCCTTGTTGAAGCCATTGAGCTACCAATGAAGACTTGAAAATACCCCCTCAAACTTGCCTCAAAATAAAAAGAATGCACCATCTCCAGCCCTATCCAGATCTCCAACACCCAACGTAGCCAACTAGAATCAATACATAAAAATAGACATGCGTTGTGCTTGACAGGGTAATGAGTTAGGGGCCTGGACGCCCTCCAGATGCTGATGCTGAGCTTCAATTGCTGGATGATGATAAGCATGGTGTGAGGGTGCGTCACTTTCGAGGTGCCAGTGATAGGGGGGCGAGATAAGTATGTGCAGCAGGGTTTAGCTTTATGTTTAGACACTGCCACTTGTTCCACTACCACTCCAACCTTCACTTCCAATGGTGCACCATTCCTGCATTTCAATGCTCAATTCACCCCTTGATTATAAGATACCATCTGCTGCTCTCCTTTAACAACAGATATGCCCCCAGGAAGCTGCATGAATGATTGCATGTCCCATCTTCTGGTTTTCTTTCTAGCTTGCTTGAATCAATTGAAGCTGCGAATCTTTTGTTCATTTGCTTCCACTTTGTCATTGTTGACTTCTAGCAGGCTGTCGTGGAAATCAGCTCATCATAAACTTCATCCTAAAGCATTGTATTGGGCTTTAGACTGTTCTTGAACTTATATTAATTAGAATAATTCTACACCAGCTGCGGTAAAGAATGGATGCATTGCTCCAGAGCACATGGGCAAGATCCAGGCGGGTGGTGAGCAGGTTCGATGTGAGTGATTTATGTTACCTTCAAGTAAAAGCGAGGAGTAGTATGCTCATGGGGATTTATGTTTTAAAAGGTAATTCTGAAGAAGTATGGTTATGGTCAAATTTAGAATTCTACAATAAAGCTATTAGAATCAATTTCAGACAATACCCAATTCTCGATAATGAAAAATAATTTTAATTCATATCATACATGCCACATAGCGAGTGATGCCACTACGATTCAGCCAATAAGTAATCTTACATGTGCAAAGAGAGAACAACAGTCACATCCTAACTGTAACCGTAGTCCTAGCTCTAGTGCGGAATCTGCCACATCCATGATATCCGATGATAGTGTCCCTGTAACACATCCGACGAAGCTCGCAAATCCGGTGAGGCCTGCTTCTGCCCCATCGATACCAGTCCTCAGTCTCCCTGCCTCAACGGAATCAAGTGCTTCCTTTGCTCCAAACTCAATTGCCTAACATGTGCCTCATCCAAACCCATTCAGGACAAACGCTTGACTGCAGCCCTTACCCTCCCATATTTAGTAGTGACATGTGTTGAGTTTCAGAAAGCACACCATCATACCAAACCCCCTCAAGAAGCCCAACTCGGTCATGTTGAATCTCAGCTCCAATAAATCACCTCCTTCCTCCTCCCCCCAAGCGCTCAAAACGTCCTACGCTGCCGCCGCAACCCACCTGATGCCCTCCAACACCAAGCCCAAACCTGACGCCCCAACCTCCTGCAAGCTATTGATCAACGGGCAAAAGAAGATGAACAGGTGCGCTCCTTGGTGGCCCTTAGCCTTCCGCACGACCCTGGAGAGAACCCCCTCCGTATCGTCAGCCATATTAAAGAAGCCCTGAACCTAGCCACCTTCATCCGGATCACCAAAGCTCAGCGCATTCTGCC
>JASANA010005495.1:0-10958 GCA_030248095.1 Ptycholaimellus sp. GST1_10
ACCCAAATTAAGTGTTTTCTCCCAAAAATTTCAGTTCCGAGTTCAAAGTCTAAGAAATACATCTACTATTAGCGGAATCTGCTTCTAAGATATATGCTGAAAAAGACGCCTGAAACTACGTCAAAACGCAAAATACAAATGACTTCGAAGCAAATTCCACTAGTAGTCCTTGTATTTCGTTGCCTTTTAACTCGGGGCATGTTCAATTGTGGGAGAAATTAGTATCACTTTAGGCGTGTCGATGGTACCGGACATTATTTATGAAAACTTAGTTGAAACGCATATAAATGTTGCCTACGTTGTGCTAAGTTTTGGTGCCAAATTGAGTCTTATGGATATATGATCGTTCTCCAATGTTCGTCGCTGTTCAATGAACAAAATTTGAGTTGGAGCGAGTACTGGGGGCTTTTGGGAGCCTGCTGGGCATGGCGGCAGGGCTGTCGGTGGTGAGCTTGTTCGAGCTGCTACAGTTCGTCGGCGTTGCTCTCAAGGCCATCGCGCTCTACATGGCTCGCATTGCTGATCCCATTCTGCCCCCTCTCCCTCCTTCCTAGCTTAGGCATTTCAAGGATAAGGAATCCACTCATTACTCCATTTTCTCAGAATCCAACTCATTCCTATTTTTTCATTTCTCAGCTTTCTCAGCATCAAACTCATTCCTATTATTTCATTTCTCAGCTTTCTTAGCATCAAACTCATTCCTGTTTGTTCATTTCTTAGCTTTTTCAGCATCAAACTCATTCCTACTGTTTCATTTCTCAGCTTTCTCAGCATCAAAGTTATTCCTATTTTTTCATTTCTCGGCTTTCACAACATCAAACTCATTCCTATTATTTCATTTCTCAGCTTTCTCATCATCAAACTCATTCCATGTAGACGGATCCATTTAAGTTTTCCCAGATTGTCTCTTTGTTTCGCTATGTGCTGAAGGCTTTATCCTTCTGTTTGTCGAAATCAAGGAAAGCATTTACATCAAATTATCGCCATGTCGCCATTACTTCACTGCTATTTGCTTTTATTGACAGATCAACAATGTCATTTTTTTACAAGTGAGCTTTTTTCAACCTCTAAGCTGAAAGCTAGAGCCTCAATGCTAAAACACATTTAGCTTCATTGTTGCTGTCGGCATCTGCTCATGTTCTACGGGGAATGAGCCAATCACTCTGATCGCTAGGCCTAGCATACAAAAGTGACACATACAGAGCAGCAGAGCTCGCCTAAAGTGCCAGCGCATCAAGACGCATGTGCCAAGGGTGTCTATTCTGGAAGGCCAAGGGATTCTGAGAGTGGCTATTAGAGCTCTGTGTAGCCGCGAGCGGCGCACTTGGCGGCGACGGCGGTGAGGCTGGCGCAGAAGGCGGCCCAGTCCGGCACCGGCTCCACGCCCTTGCTCTTCAGATAGCCGTCCATCAGACGGCTCAGGTCCTAGGCCAGCCTCCTTCTATGGACTGGCTCTAAGAAGGGGCCTAAAGGGGGGGGGGGGCTGCAAACATTCCAGACGCTCCCCTTCATGCCGAACTGGGCGTGGTGCCAGGCGATGAGTGTGGAGACGTCCTTCTCGAAGCGCTCCGGGTCGTCGGAGACCTCCACCAGGCTGCGCAGCCGATTGATGGCCTCGGCGCCGCGCTTCTATAGATTGGAGCCCTGGGGCTGTGTCAGTCCAAGTGGGATCTTACTGCTACGGGATACCGGCTGCGTCTTCCAATAGTGGACCAAACTTGAATCAGGAAAAAATTCCACTCACTGGCTTTTTAATAGGCCTGAGATATAGTGCTTCAGATTGTGTCCACTTTTGGAAGACGCACCCGGTAGGTCTGATCTCAGACAAGAATGACAATCGATATATGGACCCATAAACCGATTACAAAATGATCCAACTGCCATGCCCTGTATGTTTACAGTGGGAATGAGAATGGGGCAAGGCTCCTAACCTGCCAGTAGAAGTCGATGTGCATGAGCGAAGGGTTCTGGTTCTTCTGGTCGCGGAAGTACTGGCGGTGCTCCGGGTGTTTCGTGAACACGCTGCAATCGGCGCACACTGCTGCCCAAACGTTCTGCCTAGAGAGGGGTGCGGGGGGGGAGACTATTGGAAGAAATCGGCGCGGTGCTTGTTGGCCGGGATCTTGGTCATCTGCTGGAGAATTTTCTTCTTGTCGAACTCCATTTGGAAGGCTGTCGGTTGGGTGCTGCGGAGGAATTGAATCTGCTTCCGGCACAGATTTTAGAACAGTAGATGGAGCCTTTTATGTTGCTGCCTGGCCTGACGTTGGCTGACGTGAAACTGAAGACCCGCAGTTCAATTAGGTGCGGATAAGGCGGATAAAGTTTAAGAAGTTGATGAAGTTGAAGCCTTTGCCCCATCCCATCAATCGGAAGCCAGAAAAGGGCAAAGTTAATTATGCTCCATATTGGCAACATTCCAGAAAGTTTGGTGCAAAAAGTAATTGGTTTAAAATTTCTTAAACTCCGGGCTTTCTCTTTTTTGAATTGCTAAAAGTAAACGAAATGTGTATTTATGGATAATGAGCAACCGAATAATTTACCTTCAGTACCCGTTTCAAATTCAAATGGCAAGTTTAGGGTAGAATGCTCCCATGGCCTTGTGGTAAGTCAGCCATGACTTCAAGGTCATGGTAGGGAGCGATTCAAATTGCTCTAGGCCAACCTACCCTGGATTCTTGGTCAAGGTAGGAAGGCTCCCATTCAAAATCCCGCCTTTTCCCTAAACAACCAAGGCAAGGAGGGAATTTTCGCGCATGTCTAGGCATTAGCCAAGGCTGTATTATTTCTCCAAAGAAGGACAGACAGAGGTGGGATATGGTTTGCTTTGGGGAAGCTGAGAATGTGTGGCTGGCTAGATTTCTAGATTTCTCTCAGATTTCAAGATCTTTGTGGTTGACAGATGCGCGGAGCTCCTCCCAAAAGGCAAAGAAGGGTGAATCGTCGACATCGGAAGAGCGCATCAGGATAAAAGCATGCCAAAGATATGAGTGAAAGAAAGTCGAAAAATCTACCTGAATCTCTGATAGAAATCGTGATCATTCAGATTTTCAAATGGATTCTGGCGAATGTGATGCTTGTACAGGCCCCTATGCCGAGCTTCTTCTTCCTCTTCCACTAACTCTCCCATTATATAAATGGGAATCATCTTCCGTTTTTAGAAAAGTGTGAGTTAGGTGCCAGGAGCCTAAAGGCTGCTTTTATCGTCATGAGAATCATGCCAGTCAAGCAAGCAACATAGATAATCAATAAAATATCACTGAAAAATCATAGAAAAGTCATGGTAGGCCGCTTGCTACCATGGGTCAAGCCAGGGTAGCAGTTCTGAGGCCGAGGGAGGCTACCAAGAAGTGAATTTGAATCGGTTCTAGGCCAATATCTCCCCCGGCCTCAAACTTGTAATGATAAAGCTCCCATCTACCACGAATTCAAGGCCCAATTTGAAACGGGTACAGTTAGAAAATTTTAAGCCCATATTGCATTGAGTTCCCAAATAGCTAAAATCGCCATAGGCTTACGTAACTTTACACGAACTGTGAACGATTGAAATCAAAGCCATGATAAATTAGAATGCATACCAAATTGGATAGGTATTTTCTACATCTTGTGTGCAAATGTAATCGTAAGAAATCAAACTTTTAATTTTTAACTTCTCATCACTTCTCATCACTTTATGCATGAAATTAAGCACATCATATTAGTTTAGTTATGAAACGGTTTTTTACTATTCTCCCAAAACGTTCCTTTTGAAAATATCTAGCAACATTGTGTATGCTCACTGCCCTAAAACCATGTAGTTAGTATTTCAAATTGCTCAAAACAGTAAACGAATGGAATGAAAAAATAGATGCAATGCTGCAAAGGTCAGCGCACACACTATGGAATCGAATGTCAAACATTGCTCACCTACTCTGCCACCTCGCAAAGGAGGCCCCATCCATCAAAGCGCCGCAATTTCAGCGAATTCTACACAGTTTGGCTCCTCCTTCACGCTTTGCCCACCTTTCCACTCACAATGCGCTTTCTCCATTAACCATGATTGCAGCCCTGCCGATCTTGCTTTTCGTTTCTCTCGCAAGAAGCCAAGTGCGAAGAAACTCGCCTGTGGTAAAATGGAAATTTTGCCGAGCTCCTCTGACCTACGTTTTCTTAGGCGGAAGCACAGAGAGTTGCGCTAGCCCCCGTTCGCTGTGGAGATGTGCTGGCCGCGCGAGCAGCCTTTGGTGCCAGATGTGACTGTCCATCTGGTCATGTGGAAAAATCACCATTCAACAGCTCAGTTACATTTTTAATCAGCAGCATTTTCTGAATGAGTATTCCTTCTCTAAGTAAAGGACAACAGTCGCTTCAAAATATTTTTTCCAGACTGAAAAGGCTAGTTGAAAGCAGGCCTCGCCAATTTTTGATGATTGCAGTGTAAAAGACAGTGCTCCACTCTGCTGCGGAGTCTGAACGGTTGGCTTCGTGGCTCTCTCATGGGTCGCTTCAATGGTCAGTGCTGCGAGCAATTGCGCCGCTACGACTCACTTTGGCGGAAGACCAGAGCAGCCACGTCCCCACCTCTTTCGCTTGTCCAGAAAGCACAGCTCAGAAAGGTTTCCTCAGATCTTCGCGAAAAGAACTGGCAGAAAATTTAAAAGTGCTTGAGGAAATCTCCTGCTATAGGGAGCCGAGCATCCGCAAATACCTGCTGGAGCAAGTGGAGGAAAGTGGAGAAGAAAAAGCTCGGCCAACACCAAATCCAACAACGATCATACCTCGTGCTAGACGACTAGGGAATGGGGAGAGGCAGTTTTGGAAGCAACCCCGGGAAAAGGAGTGAAAGTTTTCCAGTTTCGAAGTTTTTACAATTGGTCTTAGTCGTTTTCATTGACAAAGCATTGGCAAATGAAATCCTCTATAATCAAAATTTCAGTTCTTTTTGCATCGTATTAGTTGAAACAACCAACATGAAGGATTGCGAGCATATTTGAAGCGGAGTTGGGACTTCAATAATAGCGGAGTCGGGGCAATAATGTCACCAGTCAACAATACTTCATTGCCATTTGAGATTCGACTGGAATCCAACTTTATCAAAGGCAAAGCTTATTTCAACGTATCGCTGTGGAAAAATCAACATTTGATGAATTTCTCAACACAAGTTGAACTAGCAAAATTAAAAAAGAAGACGCGGAGGTGAGTTTTGTAAGCGATGAAAAGCGGAAGAAAATCCATCGTCATCAACGTGTCCAGAATTGTGTCGAAACGCTCATGAGTTGCCTTGCTCAGCGACTCATTGCCAAAACTGTGAAACTCCACATTCCACTGAAATTCCTGCTCAGTTCGGGCATCAAATTTGATAGAATGGGAGCGTTAACAAAGTGATGTTAGAATGCGAAAAAATAGCTTAGCGTGAAAATCGAAATTGATGGGAAACCGAAAACCTGACAGACGGAAAGATTTTCTCGCGTGAAATCGCCAGTGAGCAGGAAGTCCTCGATGATGGCATATTCAAGGCCTTCCACATCCATCCAGATGTGATCCACCTCCTTCCCACTTAAGCCGAGGTCCAGCTTGAAAAAGGTTATCAAACTCCGAGCATTTGTTTCATTTTGTGCGTATCTTCCGCTTTCCCTGGCAAATGTCTTGCGTTCGTCTGATGCTTGAATATTAGAACATCCATCCATTCTCTCCCAAACTCGCACTACTTTCCTAGATCAAAAAACCCTACTTGAGCAGGTTCATTCGCTGCACTCCGTCCTGGGTGCCGATTCCCAGCTGGTAGAAGGTCCCGTTGATCTTCTGAAGTGCGGCATGGGCAAAATCAGATAATGGCTACAGATGCTAGACCTCAGTGTAGGTCTTGGCCGCCACCTCGACGGGGTCGGCGCCGATGAAAGTGCAGTGCGGAAAGTCCGCCTGAAACCTTTCCTCAGCCCGTACGTCGTCGCCGACGCCCAGGGTGATGAGGCGACAGTCGGCCTCCATGCGCTTCGGCCACAAGGCCAGCTGCAGTTGGAGAGATCTTGAAAAGTTGCTATTAGAATGTTTCTGAAAGTTGCACTCCCAGCTGTTTCGAAGAAATCAGACAATAATGATGATATAATCTCGTTTTTTTTGATTTTAAACAATAGATTCGTCCAAAGTGCCAGGCGCTTTTTTGGTGCGCGTTACATGAAAGTATTATTTATTTTCGAATTTTCGTTTTAAGTGTGTATTTTTCGAAAATCAAGTTTTGAGCATTTCCTCACTTTGGCGCAGCGGCAGCATACAGATATAGGTTGTATAAGATCAAAAAAATTCAAACAACACCCAGAGCTGTTCTGAAAAAATACTAGCTCCAACCTTGACTTCCTCGGCGTTGGGATAGTTGTGCAGATAGAGACTGCTGGGCCGGCACTGATTGATGCCAGTCATAAAGTCCAGGCTCGCAAAGCGTTCTCTTTTGATCTTGTCAAACTGTTCCTGGAGGCATTCGCGCAAACGGACATGCGCCTCGCATCCTTCTCTACGGCCCATGCTCCAGGCCATGCTCTTTTGCAGGATGTCCTTCAGGCTTTCTGCTTGCGGCGGTAGACTTGAAGCATTTCTTGTGGGGAAGACGCTCTCCACGCTGGCACTAAAAGTAAGTATGAGGAACGAGGTCTTGGAATGTTTCTTTTATTAATATAACTGGTACCATCGGCAAGCCAAATGTGGGTCTCTTTTCTCCAAATTTTGTAATTGCCTCGAGCAAAAAGTCAAGGAAATACATCTACTACTAGTGGAATCTGCTGCTTGGACAGTTGCATTTTGTTTTTGGCGCGCAGTTCAGTGTCTCTTTCCATGCGCGCCCAAAAACAAAATGCAGATGACGCAGCAGATTCCACTAGTAGTAGATGTATTTCCTTGACTTTTTGCTCGAGGCAATTACAAAATTTGGAGAAAAGAGACCCACATTTGGCTTGCCGATGGTACCAGTTATTTCTTCCACTTTTAATATAGCATAAAATGTATAAATACAATTTTATATTATTTTATAATATATGAAAAAAAATAAACTCATTAAAAACATAACAAACATAAAAGAATCGAGAATAATTTAAGATATTTTTGGATCAAAAAATAAATAATAAATAAAACTTAAAAATATAACGAAAAGAAAAGATTCGAAAATCAAAAATACAATTTAAATTTATTGGCAAAATAACATATTTTTGTGAAATTTTCATGATTTATACTTAGGGTAATCGATTTTTGGGAGAAAAGAGCTTTAATTTTGACAAAAATACAATTAAAAATGTATTGGCAAATTAACATATTTTTGTGAAATTTTCATGATTTATACTTAGGGCAATCGATTTTTGGGAGAAAAGAGCTCTTATTCTGACCAGCCGATGGTACCAGTTGTTTTCTCAACTTAAAATTTCAAAAATAACAAGGTATTCTCGGCTGTTGCCAAGATGCGCGGCCTTTGTTCCAGATAATAAGCTAAGCAATTCCTTTTAACTGCTTTAAGATACTGCCGCAGCAAACGTATCTGCCAAATCTAAGCTGAGTTTATAGAAAAACCATTAATTTATGGATGTTCGAATTTTTGAAACATCAAGATTTTATGTTTTTGACTATAAATCAAGAAATAATAAATGTGTCGAAAAATTCCATTATCAACTTCAATATATCACCATTAGAGACGTACATGCCAAAATTCAATTGATTTCATTGAAAAACCATCGATTTATGGATGTTCAAATTTTTGAAACATCACGAATTTAGGTTTTTGGCCATAAACTGAGAAATAACTAATATTTCGGAAATTCCTTTTGCCAGCTTCAAGATAACACCTCGACGGACGTACCTGCCAAAAATCAGCCAATTTCGTTGAAAAACCAGTGATTTATGAATTTTCGTACTTTGAAACATCAAAAAATTGAGTTTTGGGCAAAAATCGAAAAATTACGTCAAGCCCAAAAAATGACCTGGAGATATCACCCAGGCGGACTTTCATGCAAAAAATCAGCCAATTTCGTTGAAAAACCAGTGATTTATGAATTTTCGTACTTTGAAACATAAAAAAATTGAGTTTTGGGCGAAAATCGAAAAATTACGTCAAGCGCAAAAAATGGCCTGGAGATACCACCCAGGCGGACCTTCATGCAAAAAATCAGCCAATTTGGTTGAAAAACCGCGGAGGCCGGGCCCCGGAATGACATATATATATATATATATGCGGAAAGACGGACACAAAAATGAGGTAACTGGTTAAGCTGGCCTTGGCCGCCCGCCGCTTCGGGCAGGGCGCCAGAGCTCCTCCGGCCTCCGGGCACGGGTGCTACGGCCCCTACGCTTCGCCTAGCATGCTTCGCATGCTAGGCTACGCTCCAGGGCCTCCGCACCCATGCCCTCCGGCCTCCGGAGCTCTGACTGCCCTGCCCTCCGCGGCAGGCGGCCTTCGGCCGCGCAAAAATGATTGCCTAAGAAGAATTCGAACCTCCCAGTTTCAACCAGCTGTTCAACCGCTTAGACCACTACACCACTGGTCCACATGCATCAATGTTTAACTGAAGACTTATGAATAAAAATCAATACATGAGGCCCAAGGACCCGGGGAGGGGGGTGAGTGGGGGATGAAATGAATACCTACTATCGTCCATTGAATAGATGCGGAGAAGAAGAAGAAGAAGAAGGAGAAGGAGAAGGAGGAGGAGTTCGGACAAATGGTTTTGAGTGATTTTCTCACGAATTTTGCCAATTTTTGATGATTTCTCGCGAGTTTTGGTCAATTCAATGATGCTCTTTCCAATGCAGAAAGAATCAGCACGATTGGACGTTTCTATGAAGCGTAAAATCCTTATCAATTTTAAGATCTAGCAATAACCCCGAAAACGTACACCTGGGTCGAAAAGAGGGGCTGGGCGCTGACACTTCGCTAACGCTCCGTTCGCGCCAGCCCAATTCACTTTTTCGATGCTAAAACAATGGCGTATTTCGATGATGATTTTTTAGGTACAGAATATGTACGCGTAGATCATTTTATTAGTGTTATTTTGATCTTTGCGTATTTTTTTCAAGTCGAAAATTTCTTGGTTAGAAATAAAAAAAATTGCTCACCTGGCAGCAGCATCGGAACGGGAAACTTGAACTATTTTGTAAATCACAACCACCAACAGACCAATGAGAAAAATCTCTATTTTGCCCAAATGTACACGAGCCATTTCTAAAAATTGGGCACGTTTAGCAAGGGTTTTCCAACAAACCTGAACCTACGCATTTCTCTAAGTTATAGAATATGATAGTATCGTAAACCTCAAAACACATCCCTGAAATATTTCTGAATCTATCCCTTACAAAGGCTAAAAATTGATAGAAATAATGGCAAAATGCAGCGGTGAACCCATTAGCAACCGCTGTTTTCCAAACGCCTAGCCACGTAACCTTTCAAACACAGATCGCTGCTTTGCACTAAGCTTGGCTCCATATGTCAAGGCTTGTGTTACTAAAATCTCAGCGTAATTTATAGTTGCCGAAAAATGTCCATAATAATTTTCAACAATATTTGTCCACAGGCTTGTTCACTTGCGGTTTTAAAAACTCTGCACCATAATGAGATATCAGATTCAAACCGTTTTGAGAGGCCACAAATTTGATTAAAACCTCTCTATTTAAACGTTTGTAGGCCATGTCGATCCATGTCTGTTCCATATACACTTTAAAATAATTTGCTAATCTACCAGACACTTTTACTTTTGATAGCCTTTCAAATATTTGTAATAAAATGGGCACAGCTCATTTTATAAATGCATTAATAACGGGAAACAGGAACTTGGCATGTGATACCAAAAGACCAAAAGAGACGATGAAAAAAAACTTGTTTTGATGCAGTTAGTTGCTCTCTAAATCTCTTATATTATATATTATAAATTACAAATTTAATCAGTCTGACATTTGATATGAAGCATTAGAAATATGGTAGACTTTTTAAAGGAAGATTATCGTGAATGGCTCGCTCATGGCTGATGGTATCAAATAAAACATGTATTATTTCAATGCAAACATATCGAGGAAATATGGATTGAGTGGGTAGAATGGAAAGCTAAAGCCTCAGTGGGTATCTGGACCTTAATCAAGCTCCAGGGAAGGCTGGAAGCCTGTGTAGAGGCCGGAAAGGTCGTGGAAGGCAGCAGGGACGACAGTCAGAATACATAGTACCAGCTACTCCCGCTTTCCACCCTCCAGCTTACCATACATCAAATAGGCGTCGTATCGGAGCTGAACCTAGTCGGGGTAGGTCCTGGTTTTCTTGCACTTTAGCTCCTCTTTCTTGTCAAGAAAGATGCAAAGGACGGCATGGTCAAGAATGCGGGTTATGAAGGAGCTGTGATTGCTGAGACAGGCTAGGTTGCCGTGAGCCTTGAGGAGCGAGTTGAGTACGAGTGGGAGAAAAGAAAGTCACTTTAAGCTTCATGGAGCATGACACAAGGTTCAGATATTGGGCTGGCGCGAACGGAGCGTTAGCGGAGTGTCAGCGCCCAGCCCCTCTTTTCGACCCAGGTGTACGTTTTCGGGGTTATTGCTAGATCCTAACTTTGATAAGGCTGCTGCTCCTCATAGAAAGCTCCAATCGTTATAATTCTTTTTTCATTGGAAAGAGCAACATCTAGTTGTCCAAAACTCGCGAGAAATCGCCAAAATGTTGCAGCAATAATTAGAAAATTGCTCAAAACCATTTGTCCGAACTCCTTCTTCTTCTTCTTCTCCTCCTCCTCCTCCGCATCTATTCAATGGACGATAGTAGGTATTCAATCGGCCTGCACTAAAGGCATCAATCGGCAAGGTTCAATGGTAATTTGATTTAATTTTTATAGACTAATTATGCATACAGATTCATGCGACTGGGTGGCCAAGTGGCTTTTTCGCTAGACAAATAGAAGATAAGGCTGGGTTCGAACCTTCCTCAATGCATAACTTTTTGTGAAGAATTGCAGCGATGCGAAGCTCGT
>JASANA010005497.1:0-13152 GCA_030248095.1 Ptycholaimellus sp. GST1_10
CTCCCGATCCCCTGCCTCCACATCGATGCTGCGAATCTGGAAATCGTATATTTTGAGGGTTTCCTTTAGGACGTTTTTCGCATATGATGCATTGGAGGCAAGTGGATAGCTAGTCTGAGTCTGGACCTTAGCAAGGATGTGCCCAGTCCATTTTTCAGGCTCAGGTTGAAATGGCTTGGACAGGTGGGGGAGCAAAGAATGCACCGATTGGTGGCTGCTGGTGGGAAGAGGGGGGTGGCAGGGGCGGTATATTTGGGGGTTCGGTTGTCAGGATGAAAGTCGAGGGCCAGTTGTTATCAGCATGAACCAACTGACCGACGAGCCAACTTTGACTAAAGTTTTAAATTTGGTGGACAAAACTGTGTATATGTTTCCGATGTAGAATTAATGGTGATTTTGGCTTTCAAAATGAATAAATGTACTCTTGAAATAGTTCCATCTCCATCTCAAATCAATGAAAAAAAAACTTGCAAAAAATTGTGACAATTTTTTTAATTTGCATCAAAATAAACCAACCTCTCGAGACAGACCTTGCTGCTGGCAAAGCCCCGAAACAGCCTTCATAATATCGGCACTGCTTCTGCCCAGGCCTTCTTCCTTCAAAAACACCCAATTCTCCCAGATTTTCTCCACACATCACCAGTTGAATGAACCTGATGCAGGGCGACGAGAATAATGGGCACAGCGGCTAGCGATGACTCCTGGATATTTTCCTGAATTCAAATTGCCCAAAATTGCTTCCCACAAGCACAAGAAGTAAAATAGCTGCCATCAGTTTGAGGTAGGCGAGCTGGAGACTCTGCTCACTGCTGCCGGCCTCCAGGACGTAGACGAGGATATCGGGGTCCGAGATCGTCGGGGGCTCAGTGGCCTTCGCGTCCTCTGCTTTGGCTGGAAAGTAGTTTGAGGAAATGTGGCTTTGGCTGAATTGCACTGTTGGGCAGCTGGAATGGAACAAGCCGAGTTTGTTTGGGAATGATGGATTGAGGAAAGGAATTTTACTTCTAGGTCTAACTGCGGACAAGTGAATTGGGTGCAGTTATTTGTATGCAAAGTTGTTACAATATCAATAAAGGCCCATTCTCAGCTTAAGCAGTGGTTTTCGGCGAAACATCAACTGAGCCGAACCTTGGCAGAAATGGTAGGTGTGACCTTGTGAGTGTAGAATGGTGATTTGAGGCGTTGTGGAGCTTCCACTGGGGCTCCGCGTCAGTCCTCTGCGTTTCATCGTTGCCTCACCTGCAGACAAAGCGCAGAGATTGTTCTCGCATAATTTAGCCCAATGGTTTCGGTATCAGCAAACAAATTGTGTGGCTCCTGAAAATTGTCCAGGGGCGTCGCCCGAAGAATTTTTCGGGGGGGGGGGGGGCGCACCCCTTTCGGGGGGGCGCAAACCCTGATTTTCCAAAAAGTTTGCCAAATCACAAGGGGGGACCCTTACCTACTTTTTCACCCCAAGCCTCCCCCCCTGGCGACGCCCTTGAAATTGTCGCTCTATTTTAATCTTTCCCAGTCTATTCCGCCACAACCCTTTCTAAATTTGGTGGATAAATTTTCGAAATTTTCAGAAGAGCAAGTGCAACCTTCTTCTGCAGCCGTGTAAGCTGCCAGGCTGGCCAGCAGGTCGGACGCTCCGGGTGGACTGCGCACCAGAATTCGATACTCCTGCTTCGGGGCTGCCTTCAAACGAACTCGGAATCAGGCGCTCGAAAAACTAATTCCAATTTCAGATCACAGAAAGCTTCTTCGACAAGCTAGCCAAGAAACAGCTATGAAGACCACTTTCCGCCCTAACCAGGGAGACATCCGCGATGCCTTCGTCCTCCAGTCCGCCCAGATAGGAGCGAATGCGCGCCATTAGACCCCCTGAGAGTCGTCGGCTTTTGAGAATGAGGTAAACGGAGGCTGCTGCTGCTGAGCCCAGCGCCAGACTCAGGATGAGACCTGGCAAAATAAAGCTCAAGCTGGAGTTGCTGAGACGAGAGTTGGTCTCAAAGTTTTTGCCTCAAGTGCATCAGCAGAGGCAGACTTTGTACTCTTCATTGATAGGTCATTCTGCGTCATGCTTAGATGAATCGTTGGTCCGCGTACCCAAATGCTAGAGTGCAAAAGTAGGCCAAGAGTACCTCGCCGACTGGGCTTTGACATGACTGCTGGGTAATGGCGCTTTTCCAGATGTTTCGTTCTTTGACTGCTTTGGGTGCTATGGGCACAATGCCTAATTTTTTTTGCCTTGTTGGACATCATTTTAGATCTGTGGAGCTTAAAGAGCTGTTCAAGGCTGCACCTTGCGGTAGATTTTATTCCAAATCTAAGATTCGAAAAGGGCCACAGTGAATGCCTAGTCCTATCCCTGTTCCTACAACCAAATGAGGCCAATTGTAAGCGGTGTCTTGGGCTCAATCACGGGCTCCGAATCCGCGCATGGAGCGAACTTCGCTGATCAGCGTGGCTGGGTGCTTCTCCGCCGTGCTTTCAGAGTCCAGCAGTTTCTGCAGCAGTTCTTTTTTAGATGTCATTGTTTGGTATTTTAATAAAAAAATTTCTCCAATTTTTAGGAATCGTAACTTTTCAAATTGAATAGCCCAGGTTAACTAGTCTATAAAGAACGGGCAAATAATTTTGGGAATTGGGTTTATTTTGGCCCACCAAGGAGGTTTGAAAGGAAGCCTTACAGAGTCCATCTTGAGCAGCTCGCGAAGGGCGGCCAGAGTTTCGGACGGCTCCAGGCCAAGGTCCTCCACCACGTTGCACATATACTCTGCAATACGCCCTCTACACCTCAGCTATCGTACTAACCAAACTGCTGATGCTTCCTGCAGCAATAACGACAGCTCAACCTTGCAGATTATTCCAATTCCCAAGAGAGAACTGTGTGATAATTAATGTTAGCGTTTCCACAGCGCAAGCAACGTTTCAACATCAAGCAAACAAACAGTAAAAGCTGCGTTCAAAACCTAGGGCCCTGTTTCGATAAAAAACCACGAAAAATCCCATTTTCGCAATTGAATTCAGCCTCCTCATCCTCACTAGCGGCTGCCTTTGAGCAAACAAGGCGTGTAGAAATGCGCAGGCTCAAACCGATGTCAGTGATGAGTTGGCTGGCCCCAGGCGCAGAGAGACTGGGAATCCGCGAGGCAGCGTCCACAAAGCGAGCCATCATTCCTCCGCCGGCGCTCTCGATCACCAGACCCACCGCTGCCTCCACGCTCCCTCCGCCCTCCACCTCTGCAGTTGTGCCGTTTATGCGAGGCGGACTGATGATTCGTGAATTATGCCAGGGGCAATTCCCAATTGAACTTTTTTGTCAAAAAGAAGTCAAAGTGAAAAAAGAATTGGATCATCTGCTCTTGGAATTTTATTAATAATTCGTTATAATACCTCTTAAGTAACATGCCATAAAGGATCCGCCAAAGATTTGTTGTTTGAACCAAACTGAACCAAAGAACCAAGTTTTGCACATTTCAAACAACGCATTGGCCTTGACAGGCAAGGCCTCCAACGACTAAGCTGCTCGAAACATTCATGCCCTGGGTAGGCCACCAAAGGTAAAAAGAGCATTCATGCCATGCGGCAGATCCCTGAGCAAGGCCGCCAAAACCCCCCCCCCCCGCTCATCCAAGGCTCCAGGTGGTGCGCCAAACGCATCAGGTACGCGCCCACCTGAATCCTCATCTACTCCCTAGGCTAGGCAGATGGAGGAAGGAGGGAGGAGACCTTGGTGATGTACTCCTGCGGCGCCAGTGCGAAGGCTGGCAGGGCCTCGCCCTCCGCGGCGTCGCCCACCTTCCTTGCGCTCCAGGCCTGGCAAGCATCAGATGTTGGCTAGGTTCCAGATAGCAGAGGGGAATTGAATGGTCAGTTTATTTCTCAAATGAACAGATTATCAAAAGCCTACTGCTGCAGGCTCTATTTGAATGAGCTTAAAACATTTCTTGCCGTGAAACTTATTAAGAAAGACTGAGCACACTGTATCGCTTGAAGCCATAGTTGATGAATAATTTCCCTACATGCATGGATGGGAGTCATTCAGCTCATGTGAGTCTTGTTGTGGAAAGGAAACCGAAAGTTTGAGCAGGGGCTGAAGCAGGCCATCGATGGGCCCGTACATGACCTGGCTGAGGAGGCGAAGTGCCTTCTGCGTCACGCGCACCAGCTGCTTGCTGGCTTCGCCCAGAAATGGACCATCGCCTCAAACCACCCTCAGTCCTCTACCCAAATTCGACTCTTCGCCTTTTGAAGGAGTGTCAGCCGATTTTGACCCAAGGGAATATTTCTGCAGCAACAGACTGGAAAGACAAAGCCTAAGTGTAAACTTTCGTTTTATTCCTCGTAGGACCAGATTAATGATTTGGCCCACCGATTTGATGGGGAATAAATAAAATCAAAATGCTCAAAATCTCTTTCAATAGCCCAAACAGGAGGAAGAGGGCCGAACCAGAGGCACGGGCCAGCAGAAGATCTTGAAGGCCACTGCGAATGGCGGGCTCTCGCAGCAGACTGGCATCAAAGGCATCCAGCTTCCCTTCCTCCTCCTCTTCCTCCGTCTTCTCCTTCCCTTCCGATTTTCTGCACAAATTCACCCTTCTCTTCAGATGGAAGGATATCTAGTCCTCCAACCGAATATGGGTACCCAAGGCGGTCTCCAATCCGGGCGCATCCAGTAGGGCGGCGTAGGAAAGGCCCAGTGCTTCTTCCAGTCGCTCCAGGCGTACGAAACCGATGCCTAGGATTGTTCGATTGAGGTAAAGTCTTGTTTTGAAGGACCCAGCTAGGTGAACATTGACCCTAACAGAAAGTGAGGAAGTTTTGAAAGTGTGTGAAACATCAAGCGACTGGTGTTGCTTGAAGATGAACACATTGAGTGGCAGATTTTAAAACTATTCGATTTGAATCAATTCCAAGCTTGGAAGCTTGAAACCATGGAGACTATATTGACATACTATATACTATATGTAAGCTCAATATACAGTCTATGTTGGAACGGGTGAGGACAGGAGCAGCTTTGATGAGATTAGCAACAGACCGAGAACTTTGATGAGCTGAAGCAGAGTCTGGAAGCGCTGCCAGTCCTCAGCCTTCTCCGCCTCCTCCCCCAGCTTGGCCGACTCCACCAACTTCCGCAGCAGCGTTGTGTAGTTGCCCAGGTACGTCTGCATCATCCTCTTTCTAACAAATAGGCCCATCCTTGCATTTCTAGATTTTCAGATGTCCAACGGCTGAGTTTAGCTACTTATGCAATACATCACATTGCAATATATCCCCAGCCAAATTGCTCTGCATTACATAACTTGATTTTAAAATTCCGAATAGATTTTTCCCCTATCGTTCTCTCGACCAATCAAAAATATTTGGGTTCCAAACTGCCATAACACATTCCAGAAACATCAGCCATCCAAGTAAAGCCCCAGCAAACCTGCAGAGCCTTGAGCAGCATCGGGAGGCCGAGCGGGCCCACCAGCAGCGCGCACTGGTCAACAGCACCCAAGGCCTCCGCAAACACACCCTCCACCGTCTCCTCCGCCTTACCCACCGCCGCACCCAGCTCCCCCTCCTATCCAGTCCATTTGTACAGCCTCCAATGGACTGGGAGAGGGATGAAGAGGGGAACGAGTGGGAGGGCGCCGAGTCGCTGGAGGAGGATGCTCTGCTGGTACTGCTGGTAGGAGGCAGCAGAGGGGCGTAGACGGAGCTGGCTAGGAGCTCCTCGTCGCCGGGTTTGGCCAGGCTGGGGCCCAGGCTGCCCATCAGGGACTCGGAGGCCTGAGGTTTCACGCTCATTATAGATTTGCCTTCCAAATTTCTATGTTAATAAAGGCAATGAAAGAATTCGTCCTTAACTAAAGACCATTTTCGACTAATCAAGCTACTAGCGACAAGTCTGAAGTCTTCTAATACGCCAGCCCGGTAAATTTTTAGCTTGTCCAGCGATTACGCAATTCACGATGGGTTGATGTTTGAGACCTGTTTGAGTGCTATGAGCGTGGGCAGGGGCTGGGATTCTTGGTCCAGGCGATCCTGCAGGGTGCCGGCTTAGGCTCCAGCTGTTCTGCAACTCTTCTATTTTCTTCTCCAGAAATCGATAAACACAAAAACATTGCTTCAGAATAGAAAATCAATTCCTCACCCAGGGATTTGGCCAGGGTTCGGGCCGTCATGGAGGCGGCGTCTGTGAACTGGCAGCTTTCGCACCACTTCACCTGCAGTGGAGGGTTGGAGTGGAGGTTGGGTAAAGGAGAGTGGAGGGGAAGAGGAGTGGTTACCTCATTGAACCAGGTGGTGAGAAGATGGTCGAAGAGGGCGGACCAGAGGGGCTCCAGGCCCTGGTGGGCTTCCAGGAGCCCTGTCCAGGCCTCGTTGAGTGAGACCTTGAGCCACTTCTGGTAGTATTTCCCCAGCTCACCGCCACGGCCCAGCTCCTCACACACCTGCCAGCCAAACGATACCAGCCACTTTCTCAGGAAACACAACAAAATAGCCCCTTTTGCTTCTAATTGGATAAGCAAGGATTCACCTTGCCCTTTTAAAAGTTTGAACTGATTTCTCGAACAAATAATGATGAGTGTGATGTTTCAGCGGCGTTTACAAAATCAATGGCACTTATATTTCAGTCAATATGTTTGTGAACAAGTCGCCAATTACTCCCCACTATCTAGAGCAGTAAACCTGCTTGTAGTAGAGCAGGGTCTGGGGCTGCCTTGCCGAGAAGGCGCCGACAAGCGACGGGGAGACGACGGCCATGAACTGGTCCTTCAGCCGCTCCACCAGCTCCGCCTTCTCCGCATAGTCGGAGACCTACAGGGATCAGTTCTGGCTTGGCTGAGGAGAAGGTGAGAGTGAAGTGCCAAAGACCTTGCGTCCCATGACCTGGAGAGAGTTCTGGAGAGTGCGCAGTCGACCGGCCATGAGCTCCACGTCGCCGGAGGCGAAGACCTCCTCCATGTCCCCGGTGAGGCTGGACCAGTTTTCCACCTCCTGCGATTCGCCTTTTTCATGAATTTGGAGCAGGCTAGGATTGAGATGGTTTATCGAGGACAGCTGAACTTGAAATGAGCCATTCATCAATGCGAAGTTTGAGCAAATTTTCCACTAGCTTGCTTGATGTTTTACGTTTTGAATCAATTTGGTTACATCAATTTGAAGAAATTCCGATTCGGATGGGCCTTGAGCATGCCTTTATGTGTGGTTGTAATATCTATTCCATTTGTACATTTGGCATTACCCCTGCGTTGATGTGCGCAGGCAAACTAGAACAGCCATGATGGATCAAAAAAATAGCAGAAGTAACCCGAAGGGCCTTCTCAACGGCCTGAATCTTGCTCTTTTCCGCATCTATGGCCAGCAGACTCTCCATGGCCAGCGTTGTGTTCGTCTCCACCTTAATCACCTCCCATCAACCGCGGCAAATAAAGAGCACCAAGGAAAGATCCAACTTTGCGAACATCCTGCTGCACTGCCTGCATTCGATTCTGCAACAGCAGCGCTTCACCCTGCATCGTCTCCACCTCCCGCACCAGCCTCAAACAGCAAACTTACTGGTCAACTGACCTGAGACTCAATTTGGAGACACCCAAGACTCATTGTACTTCGCTCATTTTGCGCTAGTCTAAAGCCTTGCTGAAACATCAGCAGTGTGGGTGGTGAATCTGTGCACCTTGGCATGACGTGGAGTATCTGACCGGAGGTCTCCTCCAGGGCCTTGTTCACCTCGCCGATGAACAGCTGCAGTTTCAGCTCCATGTGCGGCAGTCGTTTAGCCAGCTCCGCGTCCGTGCGCACCAGCTCCAGCAGATGCTCCACCGATCTCACCTCCTCCGTCTTCGCCCTCTCAGCCAGTGCCTCACAGCTCAGCAACACCACCACCAGCAGCACAGCCAGCATTCCTTTCATCTTGACCAGCTCACAAGCCTCGCTATTAGCCAGTCTTTCTTTGCCCTAGCCCTTTATGCTGCTACCCTTGGCATTGTTCGACACTTATTGCCCAGCCACGCCCTCTAGCTCGTCATTTCAGCCTTTGTTCAAGTTTTCAATTAGACTTGTCCCTTTTAGCGATCTTTGTCGGCACAAAGGGCAACTAAAACTTGGCCCTTGTGGATGATTAATTAAACTTTTGCTCCCTTCCCTTTGTTCAGCTTTGATTTTGAGCCATTAGATTTAATTTTAATAAAGCCAGATCGAGGGGAAAATGCACTGCAATGATTGATGCGGTATTGACGGCGAAATAATACATATAATCCATCTTCTTGTTCTTCAATCGGTCCCACCTTTGCAATCATACAGATGGAATTTTAAGAATCGGAGCGAACTTTCTATGAGCACATCTTCGCCAAGTTTCTCGCGCTGAAGTGCAATGTGGAAAATAAATAGGGCAAGAAGCTGCCCGCATCCTACTCCCTCTCCTTCAGTCCAGCAGGTGTTGTCCATGATTCCAGGTGACGCCGACTGATCACCTACCACCCACGCTATCAGATGCCCCCTCGAAAAGGCAGCAGGACCTCCACCTCCCTAATTATTTTTCTTAATTTCGTATGATTAAAGTGGAGGAAATAACTGGTACCATCGGCAAGCCGAAATACAGCTCTTTTCTCCCAAAAAATGGTTGCCCCGAGTAAAAAGCCAAGGAAATTACTCTACTACTAATGGAATCTGCTGTGTCACCTGTATTTTGTTTGAGCGCGCATGAAAAGAGACCTAGAAATGCGCGCGAAAACAAAATACAAATGCCTCACAAGCAGATTCCATTAGTAGTAGAGTAATTTCCTTGGCTTTTTACTCGGGGCAACCATTTTTTGGGAGAAAAGAGCTGTATTTCGGCTTGCCGATGGTACCAGTTATCTATATATGTGGACAGACGGACGCAAAAATGGGGTAACTGCTTAAGCTGGCCTTGGCCGCCCGCCGCTCCGGGCAGGGCGCCAGAGCTCCTCCGGCCTCCGGGCACGGGTGATACGGCCCCTACGCTTTGCCTAGCATGCTTCGCATGCTAGGCTACGCTCCGGGGCCTCCACACCCATGCCCTACGGCCTCTGGAGCTCTGACTGCCCTGCCCTCCGCGGCAGGCGGCCTTCGGCCGCACAAAAATGGACTCGTCCACGCTCAGTCATTTCACGAAGTCAATAATGAATTTGGTGGATGTGTGATAGAAATGTGATGTTGCAGTGGTGCAGAGTGCATTACTTACTTTTGGCACATTACTTCTGGTAACATAGCTGCACCCACATTTCCTCGATGAAACATAGGGCTGGTGGGTGGTTGAGAGCATAGGGAGATGCCAAGCAGCGGCCATGAGCAGCTCAACTGTGTAATTCAACATCGCCTGCCCAGTAAATTGTTTGTCCTAGGGCGCGACAGCGTCCTAGTTATGAATGGGTGATCGAGTTTTTGGGTGGTTTCATGTCACGAGGTTCAGCGCCTTGGATATTGGTTAAAACTATGGACATATGCATATCGATCAAAAGCTCTTATGCTGCTGCCGATGACGAAAATTGTGAAATTTTGATTTTGGCCCTAGAATTTTAGTTATTTTCAAAAAACCTACAAAAAATGGGTAAAAACATGACATGACCAACTTTAAAGTGTTCTCATTTTTGAATGAAACTGAAATTCAAAAATCGAAGAATTACGTGTTTTAGCAAATTGTTTCAGCTTTCCAATAGTGCTATTTGTGTTATAGGTTACGTGGAGAAATTTTCCAATCAATTCACGTTTTTGAGTGCGATTTTGTTCAATTTTGTGCTCTACCCATTTTGTAATGTTTTATTTTAGTGAAACTGCGCAGTTTTACATGTTCCGTTTGTTGAATGCTCCTCAAAGTTTAAATTGATGCTCAGGTAGTAGTTGGTACGGTATTATTGGCAAGCCATTGTCTCAAAGTATATCAATGAACGAAGCCTTGTTCATGTGGTGAACTCCTAGCCTTTTTCATGTGGGAAAATTAAAAAATGCCTTCCACATGAACAAGATATAGACAAGACTAAAATGCTACAGCATGAGAAGCTTATGAATTTGCGATCATCAAAAAGAAATAGACAAGTTGTAACACAATCCTAACTTATTTTGTTTTGAATTGTGATAAATTTTAACATGTCCATTTGATTGGCTAGGTCCACTGTCTAAAAACTCCACTGCTCATTCATAAGCAGGCGGCAATTTTGGCACAAAGAGCACAAAAACTTTCGAAAAATTAATAAAAAAAGTAAATAACAAAAACAAAGTAAAAATGCAAAACAAAATTCCATAAATATACATCGAAATAAAGTTGTTGAATTTTTTAGTTATAATAAAACTAAAAATTATCTTTTAGGTGTAAAAATTGAACAATATCAAAATCAAATTGAAACAAGCAAAGGTAAAATTCAAGTTTGCAAACATACGCTACTTGGGAAGGATTTCTGCCATAAATTGCCGCCTGCTTATGAATGAGCAGTGGAGTTTTTAGACAGTGGACCTAGCCAATCAAATGGACATGTTAAAATTTATCACAATTCAAAACAAAATAAGTTAGGATTGTGTTACAACTTGTCTATTTCTTTTTGATGATCGCAAATTCATAAGCTTCTCATGCTGTAGCATTTTAGTCTTGTTGATTAATGTACGCTTCACTCTGTTCAGATTAGCTCAACTACTCAACTCAACGCCGTAACAATCAATCATCTTCACTTCATTTTTAAGATAAGCTCAATTGTCGCCTAATTAAGTTTTACAAGTGCTGTGTCTGAAATGCCGCTTCAAATTCGCCAGCCTTGTTTCATGCTTAGGTTGGGTTTCGGCTGGTGATAAAGTATTGCATCATTAAACCGCTGTTTAGAATCATTTAGATCTTGAAACATTACAACTCCAAGTAGGCCTATTCAGTAGGTGGACGGTGTACTTGAGTTCCGCCTGCAGAGGCGGGCGGGTACATGGCCGGCTGCTAAAAAACAAGCATCTAATTCAATCAACTATAATAACTCGATATGTACTAAATATTGCTTGACGAAAATTTGTCACCTCATAAGTATGAAAGTATTCTAATTTGTGCTAAATTTTTGGGCCAAGCCAAATCAATGCAGTGGATTTATGGAAATTTCTGTAATGTGAGTCAAAAATGTCAGTCATTTCAAAGCAAACCCAAGAAATCCTTGAAATTTATGTTCATAAATATAGCATTGCAATTTTTATTCAGCATTTCATGAAATAAGAACGTCAGAATAGTTTATTTATAGGTGTGATGTGTCTAAGCCAAAAAAAAACTCAAAAAAATCTCAGGAAATGAAAAAATCATTAAATAGAGCAAAATATCTAGTTCTCTGCAGTAATATGTCTATAATTACCCACATTACAAAAACGGGCGTAAATCTAGTACATCAAATCCGTTTCGGCTACTAGTTTAACAACAATTACGCAACTATTAGATGTCCAAGTTAATAAATAATGGCCTGAAAAAATTCAGTACATCCGTAGTTATAGTTGATTAAAAAAGATGCTTGTTTTTTAGCAGCCGGCCCTGTAGACCTAAACAGTTGGATGATGTTTCCTGTAAAAGGTGCAATAACTGGTACCATCGCCAAGGCGAAATAAGTCCTCTTTTCTCCTGTCTAAATCAATTAGCCCGAGTAAAAAGACAAAGAAATACAGCAAATACTAGTGGAATCTGCTTCTTTGACAGTTGCATTTTGTTTTGGCGCGCAGTTTATGGTCTCTTTTCAGGGCGCGCCAAAACAAAATTCAAATATCGAAGCAGATTCCACTAGTATTTGCTGTATTTCTTTGTCTTTTTACTCGGGCTAATTGATTTAGACAGGAGAAAAGAGGACTTATTTCGCCTTGGCGATGGTACCAGTTATTTCTTAAACTTTAAACTGTCAAAAATTAAAAAAAAACGAATTAATGATTGAACCAAAAGTTCCCACTAGTATTTGAGGTATTTCTTTGTTTTATACAGGAGAAAAGAGCTTAAATTTCGCTTTGGCGATGGTACCAGTTATTTCCCCAACTTTTAATCAAAAAATTTGGAAAAAATAAGTTTGACTTTACTTTTGGCTTGCCAATGGTACTCTCCTTTAAACAAAAATCAATTCTTGAGCCAGGGTTTGAACCTCCTAGATTCATCTAATAGGCCAATCGCTAACACCACTACACCACTTTTGAGTGTACCTTAGTGATGTGATGAAGGCGTATGAATAGATAATTGAATAAAGCCCAAGAACCAAAGACGCAATGGGGGGGGGTCAAAATGAATACCTACACCCGTTCATGGAGCAGATGCGAAGAAGGGAAGAAGGGAAGGAGTTCGTGCGGCACTTTTGTTAGGCAAATTTTATTGCAAAAGAGGACGTTTTTTGCTAACTTTCGCGAGTACCCCCCACAATTCGATGTTGCCCTTTCCGCTGCAGCAAAAATTACATCGATTGGTGAAGGGAGTGTTGAGAAAAATGCTTATCAATTTTAAGATCTAGCAATAACCCTCAAAATATACACCTGGGTCGAAAAGAGGGGCTGGACTTTGTAGCAGGCCAAAATGTGCTTGCAGAGAGAGACTGTCCGCTCTTTGGGAACTGCAAACAAGCAATTTTTGGTCCTACCACTTTGACAGCAGTAACCGATCTCGGTTAGTCAAACGGAGCTGTTTGAGCAGCGCAGGCATACCGGTTCATCAGCAATTTTGGAAGCATTTTCTTTTAGAGGAGCTTCTTCAATTTTAATACTGGTTGCAACGGTGCATTTCCAATCTGTCTCTGAAGCATTCCAGGAACTATGCACGGAATCTTTGTTTTCTTTAATTTGGGAAGATTGCATTTGTGTAAGGTGGTGAATGAGCAGTTCCGATGGCATCTGCATGTCTCAGCGGTCGATGCTGGAGGAGAAATGGATGAAGAGCAGCCTCGAGAAGCTTGACAGGTGCTGAAATTGCAGTCCTCGCAGTTCCATTTAGGCTGGCTGGCAGACTGGCCCAGATAAACACGACTCAGATGAATGGACAAACAGCCCACTTCGATGCAACAAGAAGCACAGCTCATGACGAATATTTTTCACCGTGGAGACGGCCCGAAGGGCCGCTCCGCGTCTCTTATAGAGGTTACTAAACTTTTGTCCTCATATATATATATGTGTATATATGTCTGGAAATGCTGTCCACGGGCGAATTCTCAACGGATTTTGACAAACTTTTTT
>JASANA010005499.1:0-75254 GCA_030248095.1 Ptycholaimellus sp. GST1_10
ACCCCAAAGGTCTCCTCGATGCAACCAAAGATCTTCCAGCAACTGCCGACTGTCACCAAGCCATGGCATCAAGTCCCCTAAGCCAACAAAAACAGAACAGGAGCTACGGGCAAGGGTGAAGACACTGGAGAAGACCTGTGAGGAGCTCCAGAGGCAGTTGGCCAATGCCAAAGCAGGGAAGGAGAGAGCCATCCAAGCCCTAGGCGACAACTACATGATCAGCCGTAATCAGGCCGGCCAGCTCTGCGCTGCCTTTGAGAGTCTCCAAAGGCTGAGCCGGATCAGCCCCGCATTACAAGACACTTACAAGCAAGTCCAGTCCCTGGCAGCCATTGTTGACAGACTGCCAGATGTGGACCAACTGCTGGAAACCCCGGGGAGGCCAGATAGATCATGGCGCCCAGAGCCTCAAGGAACACCGTCCTCATCAGCTTGCTCACATGAAGGGGCAACAGGCGGTCACGCCAGACACCTGGCCAGAGATGGCGCACATGGAGCATCACACACCAGTAAAGGAGTCTAGGGAAATCACTGCGCACAACAATGATCACTTCTCATTGCGCCCATTACACCTCCAAGAATCGAACGCTTCTACCCATCAATCATCACTCATAGAGAAACAGTGGGAGAAAGGAGAGATGCAACTCAATCAGCACCACCAGACAACATGCAAGTGGGAGGGATAGGAGACAAGGAAACGCCCAAGAGAACGCCACACAATTGCACCACAAACTTTCGGAAAATTCTACTTGATGAGAGTTTCAAACCTATGCTACAATTGATGCCACTTAGCACACCACGACCTCACCCACCCCTTTCTTCAATCAAATTTATCCACACGGTGTTCACCTTTGTCTAACAAGCTAAGGCTAATGGGCATATTGTAGCCAAAAGAAGTGACAGCTAACAGCATCGCCAAACCTACCCTTCCAGAAGAATGAACACTGACAAATAAACATCATGGCTGCTTACTCAGTCTTCCACTGCTCTGACTGCCAGAATGTATTTGACACCCTCAACAAAATTGACTGCACCAAGTGCCAGTGGCACTACTGTCTCTACTGCTCTTGCGGCAACCTGGATCAACTATTAGGACCAGAAGAGGCCGAATTGGTGCTGACGATCTGCCAAAAGCTACTCAATGCCAGTCCGGCAACTTACAACTGCCTAGTGGATGACCCTCCCCCACTCAACGTTGTAGAGCAACTGTTCCTTCAAGGCATTTTCCACCCCAAGAACGTGGCAGCACTACTTGCGGAGAAGGGAGAGGAGCAAAAAATTGCCACTTTTGCCATCTGCGATGCTCTTTACATGCCCTTCTCAAACTCTGAGACAACCGAGCACCACCACCCATTGTCCCCATTACCCGCCATCTGGATGACTCCAAGAAGACCTTCCACTGCTGCGCCTGCATCACTGGACTGATCCCTCAGAATCAGGTCACAACAACTGAACAGCACCACCACGATCAAGATCACTTGCCACCATCGCAAGACAACAGGAACAAAATGGAATCACCACCTAACGATGAGACACCATATCTCCACATCTATCATAACTTGACCTGGCTCTCAGAGTGTATAGCTCAAACCCAAGCACATCTGGACCTCCTGGTGCTTGATGACCACTGCTGCCCAGGCTTCAAAAATCTGTGGCTCAAACTCCAACATTGGTGGCAGGAAGTCATAAATCTAGCAGACAAAACCGCCATGGCTCACCTCAAACCAGCAGCAGTGGCTATGCTCAACCTACTGACGACGGTACACACACTGTCCCACACACACACACAAGTCCCTTCAACTTCACCCATCCAACGTGGTTGCCCTCACCACTCCGGCCAGCCTGGTCTTCCTTAACCTGGCCTATGCAGAGGACCAGGAAGCCCAATGAAGGCAAGACACTGCTCCATCCGATATCACACAGAGCCCAACCCATCCTTGCACTCATGCAAGGAGGATGGGAACAGCGGAACACCCCTGGAGCAGAACACTCAAATCCACACGGCCAGCGGCAGAGCTGTAGAAAACACTGGCAAAGCTCCCAACTTCTTGCTCACATTCTGCCCCACCCGGAGGGAGACAATGGCAGCAAACAAAGAAAGTCGGATGACAGCTCCACATGCTAATAAGTCCAGGACACCCAGATAGGCCAAACACATTGGACCAACCAAACCAGACACCAGGGAGAGACAGAGGAACGGTTGCAGCAAATGTCTATCACCCAACACAGGAGGAACTGACCCCCAAGACCAACATCTCCAAGGACAAGCGCACCACTACCGGTTGACAGCAATCCCATTGCAGTTGCAACCTGGGTACAGACAACCCACCCTCCCCCACCATCGTTTCTCCCACCTGCTCCCCCAGAACCCCATGCAGAGGAGGCACAAGGAAGAGAGCAGCTAAATTCTCCCCCAAGAGCAAATCCAATTCCCATGACCCAGCAACCACAGCCCCCACAACCTCAGATGACCTCCCCAGCATGACCAACAACGTTGGAGGTGGGTCCAGGAATGGGACATGGAATCTAACACTACTCAGGGCCAGGGACAGGGAGGATCCAGTACCCTCCAACACAACAGATGCACCCTCAACCGAGACAAGCCGAGACAGACAACATGGAGGAGGAGAGATGGGTGGATTTGCCGGACCTCCTCCCCATCACTACATCCCACTACAACCAGTGCTGCAAGATGGAGCACCACCGCGAGCTCCAAAAGAGATCAGAGTGGCATACAAACTTCCACTGCACCCCCCACCACCCCCACCACCCCCACCACAGCCACAACTGCAACAGTACTACGTTCCCCAGCAGCCGCCCTGGCAGCCCATGCAAGCTCAGGCCGGTCACTGGGGGTTGAATCCGGCGATACAAGGAGTGGAGATGGCATCATTGCAATACTGCCAGTAGGTCCTCCACCACCTGCTCCTACAACAGGAGCAAGAACAACTGAGACAAATGCTTTGCTGATAGAAATCCTTGATTCAAGGGAGACCCTCTTGACTTTCCCACCTGGAAGTCCTCCTTCCTCAATCTCATCCATTGTCTGACCAACAACCCCCACTCAGCACATTCAAATTCTGGGACAGTGCTTGGAAGGAGAACCACTTAAGAAGGTACAGAGGTACCTAGCAGACCAAGGCAACTTTGACGTCATCCTCACCTTGTTTACTTGAGGTTACGAAAATCCCACTCTCCTCATCCAACAAGCCAAGAAGGACATCAAACAACTGCCCTCAGTGTCAGACCACACCCTGGACAGCTTCATCAATCAACTCAGGTCCAGCTTCTACTTCCTCCATGGCCAGTGCCAACTACCAGAAGAGAAGCTACTTCACTTAACACAAATGGTGATGAGCAAGCTACCCTCCAACATATACAACTGCTGCATCCACAAGCTCCAATCCATCAATCTGCACAACATCAGCATCAACCACCTCATTCCTCTACTTGAGGAAGAAGCCTGACTACTCCAATCCAGAAAGGTGATGCAAGCAGGACGAGTTGAAATCTGCCCCAACTCACGAGAGCACTCATGCTCAACCAAACCCCACTCCAATGTCCTGTCCACTGGCATGTAAAAGGAAATGGCCACACTCGCAACTTCAACACCATTGCTGTATAGAGACCAGGCCTGTGCTTTCTGTTCCAGGGACCACAAACCGATCAATTGCCAGTGTTTCACCACCACCAAACAGAAATGACCAAGCAGCTAAGTTCCGACGCTGGTACAAATGCCTCACTGAAGGCCACAACACAAGCAGCTGCTGGTCACAGTACAGCTGTCAGTTCTGCGGCCAGCCACACCATCACTTTGCCATCTGCTAAAATTCCTTCCCAGATAAACATTGAGAACATTCCCTCTCCCGCCACCGGTAGGAAGACAGTACCCAACGGAACACTAGTAGGAGCCTGGGCAGCAGACAACTACGCAGCCCTGCTTGCTACACACCAACTTGTGACCGCAGCGGAGTACAGGTACCTGGAGACAGAGCAGGATGCCTGAGTTGCTCACCATCGGCTTGCAACAGTCAAGAGTGGGAACTTCCTCTCCCAATCACAGATCAGAGATGAGGAGGTTGAGGGGAACAGCAGAAGCACAAGTCGAACAAATGATTGGTCTTGACCAAACAGCAAAGGAAACGAGAAGAGAAACCGATCCCCCGCCTCCCCTACATTCAAACGATGGCCAGTGACACCACTCCCCAGATCAAGGTCCAGAGAAGGAGGCTCACGCAGAGAAGAATAAACTAGAAAAAGGAGCAAAGAGAGAAAGACAGCCAGCATGATGTCATCAGGAGTGGGACACCCAGACACCGGACCCATCATGCTCACCTTTCCAGCTCAACTCCACTCTGAGAACTGGGAAGTGGCAGCAGATGCCACTTGCATCCTGGACTCTGGTTCTCAGATGATGGCTGTGTCCAATTGCATAGCAGAGCTACTAGGACTAGAGACACTGGATGAACAGGAGATCAACACTGGAGTTTTTGGACACAAGGAGTGGCATCAGATGTGGATGAAGAAGGTGCATCTGAACGTCCGCGCACCCAGCAGCTTTGACATCAGTCTGGAGGCCTGGGTTCTGAAGGGAGAGGTCTGCCCACCACTCACACTCAAGGCTCCCTTTGTTGGAGAGGAGTGGGACCGGATCCAACACAAACATCCAGAACTACTGAACATGCTGCCACAAAATGGAGAAGACTTGATGGAAGTAGACATACTCTTTGGGCAAGACGTGAACGCATTTGTCCTAGCCAATGCCACCCCCTGGAGCAGCCAGCTCCAACCAGAACTCGCCATCTTTCCCAGCCCCCTGGGAAGCTTCCTTGTGGGGAATGCAAAATCACCATTCCAATCCAGACAAAGTGCCCGTTCAAAACCAGTTGTCTTGACAAATGAAACGGGAGAACCAGGAAGTGGAAGCAAGGAGGAGCAGCCAAAGAAACAAGACCCACCCAACAACTTTGTGAGGAAGTCCTTGGACTTCCCCCTCACTCGTATGCAGCTGCAGGAGGTACTTGGGAACACTATGGATCCACTGGCGTGGCACCATGGATTGCAAGACCAGATCCAAGCCCTGGAGACAGACTTGAGGAGACTTGGCTACCCAATGGATGGTCAAGTCCAAGAACATCTTCACCAGTTCATTTGGACAGAACTGGTCAAGGCAAGGGAGAGACTGGCGGAAAGCGGAGGACAGGAATCAGTGTGGATTGCACCACCTCCAAACCTATGGAACAAGGGAACAGTGTCACTCCATTCATCCCTCACCATACAGCCAACAGTCCAGCCCCTTTCCCCATCCGGAATTCTAGCTCCCAGCACAAGGAAAAGACAAGTTCTGATGTTGGGAGTGGCAGGACGGAAGGAAGTGGAAGAGGAAGGGGAAGCCTACATGAGCAAGGAGATGGAAACCATCACCGTTGACGCAAGGTCCAGTATGGGTTGTGATGAGGGGGAGACACTGACAGAAGGAGATACAAGAGGACAGAATGATTGCTACACTGAACCCACACCTTCAGAAGATCTTGGCCTGCAATGCCCTGCGGAGGCCATGCTGCTTGAAGAACATGACCGAAGCCCTAGGCAGTCAAGAACCTGGGCACTACCTGTCCTGCCGACAGAGGAATAGGATCCGTCTACCATGGAGCAGCGACAACAACGAGGAAGCTCCTGGTTCTGTCCTTCCCATCGTTCACTTCAACATGCCTGTCAACCCCAATTTCCTCATCTCCGATGCCAAGACCCAACAACTGAGAATGTTCAAGGGATTCCATTCAGTGGAGTCCATCCAGGCAGACCCCAATGGAACCTACTTGAGGACCATCCTTCACTGCTGTCAGCATAGCAAATGGATGCATTCAGTTCGGCTGTGGTGTATGACCGCTGACATTTGGGACGCTCTGCCCGATCAAGTTACGATGGTGATGATGTGGGAGGGCTCTGTGGGAAACCTGGAGAAACCAGAGAGCAAGAACTTGACAATTGGAATTGTACCACCACTGCAAGAAGTAGCATGACTGACCACAGGCCTGAAAATGCTGCGCCTCTATGGGCTGCTGAGCTTTTCTGCTGAGAGCTGGGCCACCCTGAGCAAACTCTGACAACTACGCACTCTCCACCTCCGGGCCTCAGAGGGCGGGAAGTTTCAAATGGAAACGAACTGGACAGAACCGCTGCCTCAACTGCGGACTCTCAGCTTCAACTGCTTCTCAGTGATAAGGATGCCCTATCTGCAAAAACTGACACCAAACTTGCCAAAGCTCCACCTTCCTAGAGTCCACTTTGAACGTGTCACGTGGAACAAAGAGAGTGGACCCAGCAAGGTTTGGGACAGCCTACCAAGTCAGCTGGAAAGTCTGCGCCTGAACAACTTGGGCACTTGGGCTCTCTCCCAAGACATCACAAAGAAGCTACCAATGGGGATGAGGGTGCTGCGGGAGCTGAAGAACCTATGGGTGGATGGAAAGTTTGCAGGGCTCAAAGTACTGGCGCCTAACCTCACCACAGCAGCCACCAAAGGATTGGAGGACCTACAGGAGA
Organism: Ptycholaimellus sp. GST1_10; assembly: GCA_030248095.1. Lineage (NCBI taxonomy): Eukaryota > Metazoa > Nematoda > Chromadorea > Chromadorida > Chromadoridae > Ptycholaimellus > Ptycholaimellus sp. GST1_10. The sequence goes on from JASANA010005499.1 coordinate 6,547, forward strand.
CTATCACCAAACTCCACTACACCGGGGAGCTGGAGGTTGAGGGGAAGGAACTCTTGGCAACACAACTGGGAAGATTCCCGACTCTCACACACCTCTCCTTCCTGAACTTCTCGGAAGCCTTCATTTACTCCCCAAATTGTCTCTACATCCTATCTCAGTTGAAGACTATCACCCACCTCCTGCTAGACCAATCAGCATGGAGCACATTCTGTGTAGTCAGGGGATGAGAAGAGCTCCCATCAGAGAAGCAGATCCTACTGGGACTACCTCCACCAAAGCTCAAACACCTCAAGTTGGACTGGTCATCCCACTACTTCCTGGACATCCAGATCTTGCGCCGATGACCAAGCAGGACATTGTCCAAGTTGCCAAGTTCTTGAGCCATGTGGACTTCCCCTTCATGATCAAATTTGTCAACCAACGTTCAGGGATTGTGAAGGAACATGCTCTTCTGATCCTGAATGAGGAGGTGAAGAGATGGCAACGAAGGAGGTTCCCTGACAGGATCAGTACATTCAAAGTGATGGAGCATTCATTCATGCCTAGCCATTGGCGGTATGAGTTCAAGGAAGTTCAGATGACAGTGGAAGAACAAGAGCAGGAATGGCGGTGCGTGAAAGAGCAGAAAAGCAAGGCCAGGGCCAAGCAGAGGCAAGCGGAAAGGAAAAGAGAAGTATAGAGGAGCAACACTCACTTCTTGCCAACAAAACCATTGCAGGGAGTCAGTTAAGGATGCAGAGGGGGAGGAGGGACAACATCAGCACTGATGCAGGTGGCCCTATGCCTGCTTGCAGCAATTGGGGCCAAGCCTATTCCCCGGACTACCGCCCATGAGGAAGCCACAGCTTTCCTCTCAGCTCAAGAAGCTAGCCATACTCTCCTCCATGGAGCAAAGCATTGGAAGGATTGGTTGGAGCCGCCACCAAAGAACGTGAGGTTCCAGCTCTGTCACAGACATAGCGGAGGAGGTTGGCCATTCCTTCTCCCAGAGCAAATGAGAGACTGTTCCCTCTATGGGAAATGAGCAGAGCGCTCCTACCATGACGTGGACCTGTGGCTACCGGCTACAGAAGGACCTAGTGCATTGGCTGCAAAGTGTATTCTGGAAGTCAACACCACCACTACGCGATGGGATGGCCTCACTTCCTTCCTCAACTGGGGCCTATCCAATCCCATCAAGAAGCTGAATGTACCAGCAGATGAAACCGAGAGCACTTGGACAAAACACAAGTTCAGGGGACTGAAGCTGGTGCAGATAGATAAGTCCCTCTGGTCCACCAATCAATCCCTGCACTACAAGTGGCACTGCTGTTTCATTACCTACCTCTACAAGACTATCAACCTCTACCTCCTCAAGGGGACAGTGTACATGGGACATAAGGCCCTCACCTCCAACCTCAGATCCCTCAAAGGATGCCAGATAGAGAAGGAGAGCTGTGTCCAGCCCCAGTACACCATCGTTTGGAATGACACACCAGTCCTCATGTACTGTCCCTTTTGCTACTTTGGCAGCTTCATGGGCAATGTGATGGGGTAAAGGGTGCGCATTCCTCAATTGTCCACCACCTTCTCTACCTATCCACCCAAGAACAACTTTCCGTATACCAAAGAGTCGATGAGATGTCTTCCCACAGGAACTCTACTCTCCCACGAAGGAGGGGCCTTGTGCATCAACAACACCAAGACAGAAGATGTCGCTAAAAGCCCCAGGAGCGCCTCATCCCTGAGACGAGGGAAGAGGGCAACAATGGAGGAGAGGGAGAAGTGGAGGAAATGGGAAGAGTGGGAGCAGCTGACTGACGAGCTGTTTGAGGGTGCTGAGGAGGTAGACAGACTCATACAGTTCAGAGACAAGAAAGTGGCTGCTGGTGATGACCATACAACAGGCCAGCATTCATTGCCATATGAGAGGGAGGGGCTGGCGATACCTGAAGAAGAGAAGAAGAAGAGAATGGAGCAAGAGCTACTCACAGCTGCCCATCTCTGGATGGGAAATCTTTACTCACTGCCTTCCACCACCACGCGACCCCATTGGGACTTTGACAAGGGGACCCAGTAGGAAGCCATTCATGAGATGCTACTCTGCATAGAGAACTGGGTCCAACACCACAATCTGGTGGAAGCGAAGCTACACTACATCGTGGAAAAGATGGTGGACATGATGGAGTGAGTGGAGTTGAGTGATGAACATCGGATGTGTATGCTGGAAGAACATCAATATCAAGTTCTGAAGCAGATGGTAAGGATGAGCCCTACCAACGGCATCCACACCCTCACTGGTTGCTTGGACATCTTGGCTGAGGTGTGGGGATCAGCCATCTACATTTTGCAGTGCCTGGAGGCAGAAGTGGAAGCAGTCTACCCTAATCACCAACTTCTGGGAGAAGAGAAATGCTACCTATTCCTGCCCATACACCTGATGACTGGAGAGCTACTCTTCCTGCCTGACGGAGTGGGCACTGACCTGACCCATCACAGCCCTTTAGCAGACTGCCATCACATACACCCTTTTCAGTTCATGGATCCAGTCTCAGCCACCAAAACCGCTGCCTTCTTCAAGAACTTCACACATGGCTTGTTTGCCATGCTCCTTCAGGCACCCGCCATCCACCATCTGCAGCCCAACATCACTTATGACACACAGGTCCTCTTCAACTCACAACTGATGCCTCCATTCGCAGCTCTCATTGCCTAATCATCAAGTCTGCCTGTCTTGGAGAGGAAGCTCAATGGATTGACAAACTACACAAGTCACTTCTCCTTCGACCCTAGCGGCGTGGCTCAAGGAATAGAGGGTTATGGCCATGTGGTAGGAGACATAGTCGGAACTCTATCTGAGGGAGCCCAAGGATTGGTTAGGACTTCCTGGTCAGGCATCAACAACCTTGGCTCTTCCATCGTCAAGCCGGTTGTCACAGTAGTCAGGGTTGTCCTTGCCATCTTGGCTGTCATCACGGCTGGTGTCTTCCTCTTCTGGGCTTCCCAGTACACCTCTTGTGGAACCAATGCTTGGAGAAAGGCCAGGGAGTGGAAAGAACGTCTACAGGAGCTGGACCTCTCTAGCTACATTGCACAGTGGCTCCCGACCAATGGGACTGCAATGCTGGAGTCTCCAGGCCCCCAGTTTCTCCTGGTGGAAGTGCCATTATCCCGCTCTTCCTCAGTGATCGACCTCATCCGGATGGATCTCTGAGGGGGTGGTGCTACCTTCAGCCATGCTAACTCTCGGAGCCACAGCCCAAGCATTCACTGCTTGCAAGGCCTTTCATGAGAGATCAATCGGGCCGGAACTCAAAGCCTGGCTGGTGTGTGAGCGAGACTCGATTGGATGCCATCAATGAGCTCAGTCCATCTGCTGTCCGGTGACCCAAGCCCCATGTGAAGGTCACGCTCACTGCAAGGCTCTTGGTCGATGCTATCGCGGTCTCGCTCTACCACACCGGTTCCGATGCTGCTGCTGCGCTGGCCCTAGCGATCCCATTTCCCAATTAGTTGTGCTGCTTGTAGCTTAGATCCGAGGCCCCGTTCCTCTGCCTGCCTTAGATATTTGGTGTGCTTCCTCCCACTTCTTCCTGGCCGCCCGTGGGAGTGCTGTGACGTTTCCCAAGCCAGTTTCATTGACCTTGAGCTGATGGTGTGGGAGGAGGAGAGTTTGATTCAGTCTTGTCTATTACACCTATGCCCCTTCTTTGGTGATTCTGACTAAAGAGATCCTTGCTACATTCCTGCTGAATACACCACATTTCTGAGAAATATTCTTGAGGCAACTGTAAATTTTCTTGAGGACTCAGGGCAATCGATTTTTGGGAGAAAGGAGTATTACTTTTGGTCTGCCGATGGTACCACATATTTCTTCCATATTTAAGATAAAAAAACAAAAATGTTGGCTCAAACAAGGTTTGAACCTGGTCATCTCTTAATCGAGTCCAATAGACAAGCCATTTGACCACACAGCTGCACAACTTTCTTTGTAGACTTAGACCATATTGATTGCACAGATTTACCATTGCACCTTGCCGATTGATGCCTTAAGTACAGGCCGATTGAATACCTACTATCATCCATTGAATATATGCGGAGAAGGAGACGGAGGAGAAGGAGGAGGAGTTTTGACAAATGGTTTTGAGTGATTTTCTAATGATTGCTGCAAGTTTTGGGCGATTGCTCGCTAGTTTTGGACAATTCGATGATGCTCTTTCCAATGCAAAAAGAATCAGAGCGATTGGATTCTTCTGTGAGGAGCAGAAGCTTTATCAATTTTAAGATCTAGCAATAACCCCAAAAACGTACACCTGGGTCAAAAAGAGTGGCTGGTCACTGACGGTTGCTATGCTCCCTTGCGCCAGCCCAATATATGTATCTGGAAATGCTGGTCCTGGCCGAATTCCCAACGGATCTTGGCAAACTTTTTTTCCCTGAAAGGTAATGCTATTTTAGGATGATCTGGATGGGTGGAGCCGGTTTCCGAGCATTTGAAACATCACTTTTTTGGTCGAAAGGTTGAAAATTTGGGTATGCAGTAAAAGGCTCCAAAGGACTTTAATTGTTTGACTTTAATTGTAACTTTTATGACTTTGATAAACTACCACTTCCATTCTATATCGTAAAATATTAGGAAATAACAACTCAAATATGTGTTTTATAAGATATTCTGTATCCTTGACATTTAAAGCTGCTCGGAGGAACTATTTAGAAAAATATGATTTTGAGCGTTAAAAAGCTTGATGCTTAAGTCCTAGTCATGATGGAGTTAGTACACATGCCTGGCAGACTGTATACATACGACTATCTGACACCTTACCAGCTCAAAATGAAGTTTGTCTCAGTATATTCATTATGCTAGTGAAGAACCATTTTTGTGAAAATTCACCATTAAATGAACTTTTTCAAAACTGGAATTCCAGATTTACCCATTCCGCGGTTGAATGTTTTTATCGCTGCTATTAAATTAAAATATTTCATCTGGTCATCTAAAAGGATCTTTAGGAAGATCTGGAGGGTGGAAAAAGTCCCAGAACATTTGAAACATTTTTTTTTGGGTAGAAAAGTTGAAAAATGGGTTATGTTGAGAAATAACAAAATCTCAACGGATTTTGAAAAACTTTGTTTGCTGAAAGGTAATAACATTTTAGGAAGATCTGGAGGGGTGGATCAAGTCACGGAGCATTTGAAACGTTACTTTTTTGGGTAGAAAGGTTGAAAAATGGGGTATGTTGAGAAATGGCGAATTGTCAACGGATTTGGACAAACTTATTTTGCTTAAACTTAATAAAATTTTAGGAAGATCTGGAGGGGTGAAACTGGTCCCAGAGCATTTGAAACATTATTTTTTGGGTAGAAAGTTTGAAAAATGGAGTATGCTGAGAAATGGCAAATTCTCAATGGATCTTGACAAACTTTTTTTCCTGAAAGCTAATAAAATTTTAAGAAAATTTGGAGGTGTGGAACTGGTCCCAAAGCATTTGAAACATTAATTTTCTGGGTAGAACGTTGGAAAATTGCTATATACAGTTTTTTGCCCTGAAGTCTTGAGAATTGCACAGAAGACTTGAATTTTTTGTTCACAATTCTTATATGTGGTGTTTTGCTAGCCGGTTTTGTCTGACCTTGAGCTGTGTCTGTGCCATTGTTTGGGGCGTGGCTTATGGGCAGTGGAGGGGTTTGGCGGGGGTGGGGGACTTCTGGATTACACTGTTGCGGAGGCGTGAAGGATGGCTGCTGAAAGCGGCCATGCGGAAACTTATGCCCTCGACCTCTCCTTTCCCCCCACTGAAGCATACTACATCCCCGATGGCTGCTTCGTCCTCCATTGTCATGACGGTCACAGTGAGGTGTCTGTGCGGCAGGGTCCCCGGGCTCGTCAGGACAAGGAGGTGTTTGTTCTGGTTGGCGGGCAGGCTGTGAGCAGCCTGCTTCCTTCCATGCTTGACGAGACCTTGGACCAAGGTGCCATCATTGTCTGCTGGGCCGGGGACGAGTTCGGAAGCTTGATCTATGCTCTTCTTCACCATTGGTGCATCCTGGTTCCTTCCCCATTTTTGGGATTGAGGTCTTACTGGTTGAAGTCCGCAGACCACCCCCGAGGGTTGGGACATCCAGCCTCTGCACTTGGCCCTGTTGATTGGCCACTGCAGCCTCTTCCGCTCCGCTTCTCCAGCTCCATTTGATCTTGTTCCGGAGCTGCGGCAGATGGTTAGCTTTTTCTGGGTCCTCAGAGCTTCAGCAGTGGCCTGGATTGAAGTGGGGTAGTGTCTTCTTGATTGATTTCTGTTTTCTTTATCATTGTTGTGTCACCCTTTTTTGGTTGTCCATCCTTCTTGACCATCCCAATCTGCTTCAACTGTCTTGCCAAGAGTCATCCACACTCCACTCACGGCTACGATGTTTCACTTCACTCCCACCAAATGGGGTGATGTTCCTTGGCCCACACATCCCTAGTCGTCCGAGAACACCAGAGCAAAAGGAATTGAGAGAGCCAAATGGGAGGAGACACTAAGCCCGTCTAACCATCACCTCTCAGCTGGACAGTAATGTCCTCACCAGCAACAAAACACCAGTCTTTGCCAAGGACAGTCCCCCAACAGAAGGCAACATCCACATCCAATGCTGGACAAACCTGGCATCACCAACCAACCAATACTACACCAACATGAACCACAAATTGCAAGCTATTGCTCTGGCAGAAAATCAACTAGACCGACTTTCTCCAGATGATCCACAACTACCAGAGATCCAGCAACACTACTGAATGCTATGCTTCAACCGGTGACAGCTCCAAGCCATCGCGGACGCAGCGGCGGATGCGGATGGCCTTCCAGGATCCCTTGCCCTGACAAACAGCCAGCCAGGGAGGAACAGACAGTACCTTTCCTGCCCTTCCCACATTGTGCCTAAGGCCACAAAAGGACAAGTGGTTTCCACCACTCACACCATAATTGGAACACCAACCCCAATGTCCAGCACAGTGCCAGTCCCGCCACCAACACTAAACGATTTGCCAAATGAGATGCTAGAGCTGATCTTGCAACGTTTGGATGGGCACAGTCTCGCCTGCACTTGCCTTGTCTGTCGCAAGTGGCGTTGCTTAGTGGACAGCGCACCCTGGGAGACCTTGCCCAAGGTCTGCTTTCACTTTGACAGTGACAGCACAGCATGGCCTGGAGATCAGGCTGGAGAAATTCACAGACAAGGCCATTCCAGGGGAGAAGGAAGATAGCAAGCCGTCACCCAAGACACCTTGCCTTGACCCACCTTCACCTCCTCCCTCTTCATCCTCTTCTGCGGCCCTTCCTTCAGAAGCCAAGCAGACAGAGGAAGAGCAGCAGATAATGAAGCAAAGAAGGGCAAGCTTGACTAGAAGCACAATTGGCACCACACTCAAAATTACCAACTGCCTTTCTGATCCAGAGATGCCACATCTCATGAAGTACTTCTGGGACATCTCCGCGGAGAAGCTGGTGCTGCAAAGCCTGAGCAGAAAGGGCCTGATGATGATGCTGCTGATCTTCAAGTGGATGTGCTTGGATAACAAGGGGCTTGTCTTTGACTTCTGCAACTTCAATGGAGTCCCGAAGCAGATGTTCTTCAACTTCATCAAGCCCTGCCATGGTTGCCTGGCTGAAGTCCAACTCTCCTCCTGCCACAACATGGACACCTCCTTCTCTCCCTCTGAGTTCTGGGCCGCCCTCGGCACCCTCTCTGGGCCCTTCCCAACCATCCGCCTTAAGGACTGCTATGCCAACTCCCCCTGGATGGACCAGTTGGCCACCATGATCCTACTCCTCCCCCACCCTCCCTGGATGCTGGACATTGATGGTGCCAGTCCTCCACAGGGAGCAGTACAAAAGCATCTGCTCAACTGGTTCACTGAGGACAAGACGCTGGGCCCAGTGTTGGCAGAAGCAAGGCAGAAATGGGAAGAGGCCACCAAACGTGCCACTTCCAAGGCCACAGCCACTGCCCCACCCGCACTCAAAGCACTTCCAGCTCATACATTGGCTTCCAACCTGCTGCCATTCAGGTGGGTAGCCAGAACCAGGGAAGTAGCCTAGATCCGTGGGCCATTTGGGAGGAGCAGGAGGCCGCTGCATGAAGATGGAACTTCATCATAAAAATTGACAATTGCCATGGAATCCATCTCCACCGCTTCAGGTACAAGACCCGGCACCGCATCCTGGAACCCAATGGCATTTGCATCCAACCCAAGTTCCACAAGGTCCTGGAGCAGTGCTTCAATGGCTGGAGTCACTACTTGATGCACCGCCATTGGATGGTGCTGAAAAGACCAGATGGAGCCCATCTCTCCATCTACCTGCAACACTGATGCCCTACCATAATAACCAAGCAAACTACTGCTGCTTGAACAATTGCAACTTCTGATCCACTGCTACTATCTGACTCCCCGCGCCACCTCCGGCCATTGGTGCCACCTGGACTGCCACCACCTCCGGCCATTATATCTACCCTGCCCAGCCATCGGCATTGGTCAATGGGCTATCCGCACTCCTGGCTATCCTCACCACGGGGCCCTGCCACCCTACCCAGTTATGATGGAAATAACTGGAATCGACACAAGAAACCAGCAGAAACATTTGGCCCGGCCGGGAGGAATAGGGTACCCGACCTGACCTAGGGTACCCGCATGAATTGGCATGGAGGAGAATGCTGTCTGCAAGCTGGACTACAGCATACCCAGCCACCTGAGCTAGCAGACTAATGCCTGATAGCCATGGTGCTCTGCTCAACAAGGACGACTGGGAGTGCCTTGAGCCAGCTGGACCACAGCATGACCAGTCTCTGCTGCAACGCCTACACCTCCAAGAGCATTGGAGAAAGATCGCCTTGGACTTGGATACCATTACAACCCAGCCTGTGCTGCCAGGACACTTCGCAGCCTGGCTAGGAGGGATAGGGTATCCGACGCCCTCCAGAACAGCTGCAAACACCCATACCGCTGGCCCTTCCTGGATGCCATCCTGGCCAAGCCCTTACCGTCAAGGCCACTGGGTGCTATAGCATTGTTGCCTGGCTCTCCTCACCCACCTTTGCTGGCTCACTCCTATGCCAAACTGAAGCATCGGCATAGCACCAACCACTCCTGAAAGCTACCCACAAACATGTCTTCAATCCTTACACCAACGGGTATTGAGGTCAGAATCTCAGAGCCTCTCCTGGCCCTGAGCAGCTGATCAGGCCTTGATCTACTCAGATCTACTAGAGAGGGCGGACAAGAGCCTTGCACCAGTCTAGTCCCTGTTAGTTGCTTCCAGGGTTGAGAATGGTGGGAAGGGCTGAGCTCCTCCACCGGTTGCATCTCCATGCAATAGTTTGCAACCATGAAGCTGGGAGAACAGGACCTCTCCATGCTTCCCATCAGTCTTCGCAGCCCTCATCTATCTAGGACTTAGCTGTTGTCATGCTCCTGACACGGGACACAGACCAGTGCATGGGAGATGTCACTGGCTGCCACCCAGACTTCTCCAGGATTCCGCTGTCACCACCACCATCCACTGGACCAGCATCAGTACACTGGACTTGGCCACAGCTCCTCTTTACTCCACCCGATTTCCTTGCCCAGATGTTCCATGCCTCTGCCACTTCACAGATTTGGGCAACAAGCTGGAGATCAAAAACAATGGAACAGCTGTCTCTGCATTGCTGCCAAGCTTCATCAACACCTCCTTCAACCCTTGGCCAGAGGCGGATCGTGAAGGACATCTTCAGTCTTACCCCTGCGAGCCTCAGAGACTTCGCCATATTCTTGCGTCTCTTAACCCAATCTGTTGGAACGGGGGAGGAAGTGTAAGTTGCGTGACTCAGGTCTGGAGCATAGCCGCAACAAGGCAGCTCCTGCACCTTAGACCTGCCTCTGAGATCAGTCCTCTCTCCTGCTTCCTTGCGATAAAACCCTACTGCTCCTCTGCCCATGTAACCACACTACAGAGTTCTACAATGGTTTCGTTTCACCAGGCCTGATCCTCGCCCTTGTGCAGCGACATCCAGGATAGGGTAGTGAGAGACTCTCGCAACCTGGCTCTGTCGTGGGGCCTGGATCAGCTCTGCGGACTCCGAGCCACGAAGTTCACTCTCACCTCCCCCCTCCCCTCTTTCCTTAGCCTCCTCTCTTCCATCTACCCCTTCTCCCTCCTGTCTCTCCTCGCCTTCTGGCTACACGCTGAAGTGAGCTGAAGTCTGTAAAGACTGAGATGCCAGATACTAATGGAGATGCCGGTACTCTAGAGGGCAGCACGCCCACTCCTCAATACCATCTCATGGGCCTCAAAGCCTACTATGGAGAAGGAAATGCCACGCAATGGCTGACTCGTTTTGCTGAAATAGCACGCACAAAAGGCCAAAATCAAAACACCTGGCATACACTGATTGTCCCATACTTGGAAGGGCGGGCATTAGACACCTACAGAGGATTGCCAGGAGGTGCTCAAGGGAAAGCCAGCTATGACGTAATAAGAACCGCTTTAGTCGGCACTTTCGATAGCTCCCCAGAAGTAAACTGGTTATTGGTCTGCGAAGGCATTGTCCAGCAGCCAGGAGAAAAGGTCATGGCATTCTTGGCCAGGATACGAAAAGTTGTCAATCAGCGCTTTCCCATCAGCCCTACCTTTGTTGAAGAGATGCAGGCAGTGTTGCTCAGACAGTTTTTCTTAGGAGGCCTATGACCAGAATTGCGATTTGCGCTGCTAAACAGTGGGGCAGCCCCCGACTCAGTCACAGATTGTGCTTTGGCAGCAAAGAGGAGTGAAGATTTGTTTGGCACCCAACAATCGGTCAATCAGCTCAGCCTAATGTTCAGCCAACAGGGCTTGGGCGGTCAAGCAGAAGAAGGAGCAGAATCCCTTGCGCTGGAGCAAGGGAAAGAAAGAGGTAGAGGCAGAGGCCGTTGGTCCCAAAGAGGCCGGGGGCAAGGCAGAAACACCTCCACATCCGCAAATCCTACAAGAAATTGCACTAACACCCCTGCTTTGGAAACAAAAATCTGCTTCTGGTGCCATAGAAAAGGCCATCTCCCTACAAATTGCTGGGTGCTGAAAGATTTTGTGACAATGGTGAAGGGTGAAACTGATGAACCTTGTGCCGAATTCCTGCCGAAATGCATTTGATTCATCCCCCGTTTCAAACAGCGCTCACAAAGCGTTAGGGGTGGCAGAAGCTCAGTGGGAAGACGCCAGATGGCCAGAGGTCAGCAGCAAAGCATGGGGCAGCACCCAACTAATTCTCAGCAAAGTGAAGAAAAGTCAAAAGGGCCAAGAGTGCAATTCCAGCGGCAGGTAAGCTACCTGGTGGAGGAAGAGCCTGACCCTGAGGAGGAGGTGGAGGAAGAGGCAGAAGGCGTCGATTTCGACCCTTGGTACTGCCATGAAGAGGAGGAGGAAGAGCTGGAGGAAGAGTTGGAGGAGGATGAAGTGTGAAGTCAAGTTGCTATGAGTAACGCAAAAGTCCTGCAGGCAAGTAGGCTCTCTGTGTGTGTGTTAGCACTGCGGGGGGAGTTAGTTGAGGTTCCAGGTGAGTTGAGAGGGAGTTTAAAAGAGGACTCAGATCAACAAGATAAAAAGATGCATCGATAAAGCTTTGTAATTGGCTGTCAAAGAATCATATTTTATTTTTATCTTAGAACGGCCACAGTCCCCTATTCTGAAAAGGGCTGGCAGTCAAAACAAGCACTTAAGGTGAGCCAAATCGGCAATGAAACGCCTTTTTTCTGCATTGCTGCGGCAAGCGGCCTACAAAACAGGCAGCAAGCCTCACTGCTTTCAAAGCCAACCCATACCCAGAATTATAAGCCATCTGGCTGAAAGTAAAGTAGTTATTTTCCCCCCTCACACTAAATAATCCCGCAAATCCTACCACTAGACCCCTCATTGATGTTTCAGAGCCAATGTTTAAATAAAAACTTGGGCTACAATGACGATATCAGTTCTAAAACCCAGTCATGATAAAGGCATTCTGCCATACAAAAATGCATTATGTACGAAGCTTATCAGAAGAACGTTCGAATTCAAGTGTCAATTTAACTAAAGGAAATCGCTTATTTCGCACTTGCAGACAGTTACCCAGGATACGGCACTGCCTGATGTTTCAAAAACAACGTTTTAGACAAATTGACCTCACAACAGGTGATTAGTGCCATGTTTGTTCGCTCATTTTGCTTGGTCGCAAAATACCTTGCGTCTTTGCGATTGTGAAATATAAAGCCTCCAGCTTCGTCAGCTAAGCGATGAAATCAAGCGGTGCTAAGGCTTGGTTAGACATAACATAAAAGAGCAATCATGAGAAGATAGTGAAGTCAAAACACGGCTTCACGATCCGATAGCCATGTCTGGCTACTACCCAGCCATAGCATAAAACAAGAGAAAGAAGCTCTCTCTCTGCCGTTCATTGCTCCACAGTCACCGGAACTAAGAAATGGAAAATCCTCCAATGCCGCAAGAAACCCCCAACCCTTGCAACCCATGAACCCAGCTCAAGCCTTTTGGCCTGAAGCAGCTCCCCCACACCCATTTGCTGAGACATTGCGGCCACTGGAGGAGCCCTACATCTACCACATTCTGGACACCCAGCGTCCAGCTACCCTTCAAGGTTCATTCTAGCACATATGCTAGAGGCAAAAGGGACTTTTCTGTGCTAGACATCGAGTTCCCGCCGGAGATGGATGGAGACAGTCCCCAGTGAGCCGGCCTACGCCTGCTCTCCCATGGCCTCATCCAGGGCCAGTACTTCGAGGTCGTGAGTGGCAAGGCCATTGGGTGGAACGCCGCCATGTGCCTCTGCTGCCACGACGATCAATGGCTGTCAGCTCTTCGGGTTATACCTCATCCCAATCCTATACCAGGACTCTGCCTAAGACTGAGGCTGGTTTGCAGGCCAACCTATGCCCCCTACCCTTCGAGGAGGAGACTGCGCTGATGCCAGACTTGGAGGAAGAGAAGGCCTGCGCCAGACGGCTAGCATGGCACATTCAGCGCCTCATGTGCGGCAGCGACCTCTGGCTGCCCAACAAGGCCCAGCCCATCGACTTCCACGGGTCCAGCCTTCGATGGCTGCTGGCCAACGTCGAGCGCACCGGCCCAAATGGCCCAGTTATTTTCTCTTTCAATCCCCTGTTGGACGCATAAATGGAGCTTGCAGATCAAGCAATCGGCTAGACAGGCGGAGGAGACGATCGATCGGTGGGGCTTCGACCCCTTCAACATGGTGGACCAGAACGGGTTCACCAACTGCAACATGATCCCGGTCCTCGTCACTGCTGAGGCCATTGGCTGCACAATCATCCAGGCCAACCTGCACATGAAGCACAACAACGTGAACTTCCACCAGGCCGGGTCCTGCGTCACCAACCTTGCCACCGGGGAGCAGGTGAAGCTCCACTACAGCAGCCTGAACACGATGGTGGCCGCGCACAGCCTCCTGTCTGCCGCCAACACCATCTTCCTATGCCCCAAGGTTGACAGACTCAGTTTCACTTTCGGTATAAACCTTTTCTGGACAACAGGTCATTCGCTACCTCCCGCCTCCTCCACTAGCGCTGCAGGAGAATCAACCGGAGAATCCAGAAAACCCCCAGCGCCATCTGCAAGACCCCGAGCAGGTATTGTTTACCAGATGCTTCTATCAGCGAAAAATTCCTGAACAATGTCTTTTAGGCCAGTGGAAGCCAGAGCATGCCCACCCTGCACCGTCGGCCACCCCAGCGAGTCAGCCTCCTCACAAACGCAAATCTGGCGCCCAACAATTCCTCCCAGGCGCCCAATTAGCTGCCTTGCTGAGTATGGCTATGTGAAGGAAGTGAAATAAAGCGATATTAAAAAAGTTAACAAAATAAACAAGCAATAGAAAAAATTAAAGAGTTAAACATTAAATCGAAAATGCAAAATACGGAAAATGGCTCTGATGTTTCACTTCAGGCACAAGAAAATATTCCAATCCAAAAAGCTACGATTCTTTGCTGCCATAAGCACGTTCATTTATAAATGCGCAGATCCAAAAAACAACGAACGTATGGATTGATGTTTCTTCAAAAACATATGCTCAGAGTTGGACTTCAAACGCCAATCCTTGACTGTAGTCCTGAACCATATTTTGCAAAGTTAAGTACAAGTTTCTTGCTATCCGCCGTTCCTACGGCGCTTGTTCAATTTCCTTTCACCTTTCATAAATATAATAAAAATTGTTTTGATAAGATTAAAACGCTTGATGTCTGGAGATAGGAAAATTCTTAGAACATGCCGAAGGCAATGTTATGACTCCAGTAAGTCTAGACTACGTCTAGACACCTGGCACAGGGCAGCAGTCCGAGGCTCATATAAGGAAGCCTCGGCAAGCACAGATATCCAGTACTCACCAGCGGCAGCCCTGTCACCTCCAGCTCCGCCGTCAAGCATCAAGCTTTCCACCTACTAAACCAAGTATGTCCATTTCTTTCTCCCCTCGCACTCGGAGGCAGTACCGCCGCTTATGCCTTGCCATTAGACGCGCAGTGAGCAGGGATTACAGGAGGGAAGACGAGCGCCTCCTTCGCCCTCCAAATGGCCCCCCCCCCCTCACACCTCTCATCTGGCCCACCTCTATACAAGCTCATAGCTAAACGCACAGGGCGTAAGAGCAGCGAAATCCCTCCCATCCTCTGTCCCAACAGCCTCCCTCAGTCCGCGCCCACTTATGCAACTGCCGATGCTGAGAAGGCTGAGCTTTTTGGGCTGCAATTTGCATCAGCATTCAGCCAGGATGATGGGCATCTACCATGCGCCTTCCCAACTGAACCCTCTGCCAGCTGTTGGCACACTCCTCCTCTCCCATCGGCACTCACTCCACCTTATGCCCCACTCCTTCACCTCCATTTTGAGCTGGCCGATATACACAAGGCATTCCAGGGCCTTAAGCCAAAACGCTCCATGGGCCCAGATGGACTCCCCCCAGTGCTCCTTAAAGCTGCTCGCAAAAGCCTTGCTTTGCCTTTCAGGCTACTTTTTGACTTCTGCTGTGTCACAGGTGAGCTTCCATCTCAGTGGAAGGACTCACTGGTATGCCCTATCTACAAGCGCAAAGGGGAGCCTTCAAAATGCTCATCCTACCGCCCAATCGCACTACTACCAGGGCTACTTAAGATCTTTGATAGGATCCTGGCCAAGCAGCTTAGCAGCCACTTAGAATCCTCTGCCATTCTCCCAGCAGCCATGCATGGCTTCAGAGCTCGCCGCTCAACCACCACCAGCCACCTCTCCTTCCAAAGCTTTGTCTCCTCACAGCTGGCACAAAAACTAGCTGTTGATGTTATCAACATCGACATAGCTAAGGCCTTTGACACTGTGTCACACGAGAAGCTTCTTCATGCCTGCCAGGCAATAGGAATGGGGGGCATTGTAACTGAGCTTTTGCGAGAGTTTATTTGTGGGCGTAGCATGAGGGCAAGAATCGGCACACACATCTCCTCCAGACACACAGTGACCTCCTCCATAGTTCAGGGGGGGAGCTCGTCGCCAGTCCTTTTCAACATCTTTCTGCTCCCCCTCACCTGGCAGCTTTCCCGCATACCCGAGCTCCATTTCTGGACTTATGCTGATGACCTTCGCATAGCCTCATCCTCCCCTCATGCTCTCATCACTGGCCTCAGTGCTCTCACCTCCTGGTCAAAGGCCTGGCAGCTTTCTATTGCCCCACACAAATGCAGCAGCTACCGCATAGGCCCTGGCACTGCGCCCAGCTACTCAGTCTCAGGCCTACCCATCCCCGCAGCTCCATCAGAGGGATACGAGACCTTGGCATTCTCATGCAACCTAGCCTGAACTACAAGGCCCATATTACAAGCATGATTAACAAAGCTAAATTCACTGTACACCTGATTAAAAAGTGTCTGCATGCTGCTACTCCACAACTACTGACCCGAGCATTCACCATCTACATTCGTCCACAGCTTGAATATGCATCACCAGTATGGTCCCCAGCAGGCATTGGCGAATCAAATAAAATCGAAAAGTGCGACGAAACTTTACTAAATTTATCATGCGCCGCTGTCGCCTAGCCTCACCTGCTGGTGGCTATCACGCACGCCTCTCACTCCTCAATCTGGACTCACTGCATCGTCGACGCATAACTGCTGACCTGCTGCTGCTCCATAAGTGCTTCCTCATTTGCCTCTCAAAAAGCTCTGCAGAAAACTCCCCCTCACCAGCACAACAGGAAAGTTGGCATGGGTGCCCAGTTTTCTTCCCTTTCATCCACACTGGCCTACGCGGACGTCACCACTTTGCTGTGGTGGGAGGAGCTGGGGGCGGGGGGCAGGCTCTCTGGCCCTGCCGGGTGCAGGGCTTCTGGAGGCGGGTTCCGGCGGAGGTTGCGGGTTGGCGGCGAAGGCTCTTCCTAGAGGCCATCAACAGGCTTCTGGATGCGGACAACGTGATCTAGCCACAAATGATTCTCTCTTCTCATTCAGAGTACCACTACGTTTGCTACTCTGTTTTTCACCCGTGCATTACGGAGTAAAGATCAATCAATAGGCCTAGGTGATGTTTCAGCTACTCAAGATATCCAATCGCAGAACCTGAACAATCTGATGAGCTAGATAGATCATGAAATAGCTAGTCTGCGATGTGTTCAAATTCTCGTCGCCTACGCCATGCTGCAAGGAGCGTACCAGGTGAGCCCAAGCTTTATGATAGTGCGAGCCTTGGTTGTAGACATAAGTCAACCATGCTCACGCTCATCATAGCTTGCGCTTTCCGAAATCCTCAATGAGATTAAAATGGCATTAGTAGCTGTACTCAGGTGAGCCCAAGCTTTGTGGTATTGCGAACCTTGGTTGTAGACATAAGTCATCCAAGTTACCAATCACCATAGCTTGTGCTTTCCAAGATTCTCGGAAAATCAATTAACTCAGCTTCATTAACCGAAAGGAATAAAAATCTGGAAATTTCTATGAGGACTCCCAGCTGTGTGGTATTGCGTGAAAGGCTGTAGATCCAGTCAGCCAGGCACCCAATAACCACATCTTGTAGTTCTACATAAAACTTCTGCTCACCAAACCCGGCAAATAGCTCCAAAGGTAAGAGTCACTATCCTTTGCCTCGACTAGTCAAACTCCTTACCATTGTTGAAAGCTCTGATGTTTCATTACCAATACTTTTTCATTTTGATAGAAGCAAAAGTCAATCCGCTCCCACCTATCATGGGTTGTTGCAAGTTGTACAAGGTGCAGGATGAGTGAAGCTCAGCATCAGCCAGGTGAAGTGGCAGCGGGAGAGGAGCTAGAAGAAGCGCTGCAGCCGACTCCCGCCATCATCAAGCCCACCTACGGCAGTCCCCCAGAAGGAATCAAGATGGAGTATCAAGACTGGCCGGAATTCAAGAAAGAGCTGGAGCGGTACCACAGCTCCGTCTACCTACTCTATCTCCGGTTTTGACAAAATTTTCTTGTCCTTCTGAGCTAATAATAATGGCTGCAAAAGGGTCTTGCGAAAGAACAACGCTCTCAAGGATGACTGGAGCCAGAAGCCGACCTCAGTCAATCCGAACCCATTCAACGGCTTCCACAACTACCTCCAGGAAATCCAAGGTCCCATTCATTTTCTAAAACTTGTCCCTAAACTTGTCCCAGTTTAGCCGGGTGGAATGGCGAGGGTCTGGGAGCGGAGATGCTCCGCATGAAGCCCCTCGTCAACTGGCTGAGCCGCTGCTGCCAGGCCATCAAAGACGGTTGGGAGGACAACTGCCTACCCGTCCTCAAGCAGCCAGCCATCAACGGCAAAACGGGCTACATAGAGGGCATCGGGCATGGCACAGTTAGCACCTCCAAATCAGCCCAGTATTGCCCCTGCACAAACCAGAACAGTTCTAGAATCTCTGGGCAAAGATGGACGGAGCGATCCGCATGCTTTGCTATGAGAAGAACCAGTACCAAGACCACATGGACAAGGGCAAGCATCTGTATGAGGTGTTTGGTGGTGATCTTCAGGATTAACAGTGCCTCTGCCCCTTATACCGCACCTAGTTTTCTCCACTATCTTTGCCCTAATACTCAAGTGAGAAAAGAAAACACATATATCAACGCCAAAAAAACTAGTTCCTTGTTTAATGTTGCATATCACGTGAACAAGTCATCTGTAAAAACAAGTTATTTCACTGAAACATGCAGCAGATGGTTAGGCAACTAAATTGGCCCCAAAAATCGCACACGCCATTCTGTTATCAGTATGCTGCAAGTTTCAGGTGGTGCTATGGTGCAGTTATTCACCGTTTTTGTTAATTAATCCTTCAATCCCAACCAATGCTTTACGCAGCCACCTCAGCCAAACCAAGGAAATGCACTGCCAGAGTAAAAAGCCACACGCCTCATCCAAGCATAAACACAAAAGGGTGTTTTTGAGACCCAAGCCAAGCGGTGTGCCCAAGCCATAAGTCATATCCTTTCCCGCACTGTGTCACCTGGGAAAGGGCAGGCTGGCAAAAGAAAGAGGGCACAAAGCCACACCACTCGTTATACCCCGCCTACAGCCAGCCTAGGCAGAGCACAACCGCCTCACTCCCAGTCGACTCCTACCCACAACCACCCACTTTGCATGTGCTCACAAGTCTCCCTTTGCATCAACCCTTGCTTGCCTAACGAGACTACACAGGATTACCTCTATCCCTGCCTTTTCTGCAGCTTTCCATAGGATCCTCCGTGGAGGAGAAAGAACTTAGCTTTTTATTTGTTTTTAGCTAGAAACAGAATCCCAGAAAAGGTGAGAAGGATGGAAAGTGGAGGCAATGGAGCGGGATGGGGCGTGCGGCCGAGGCCGGCATGGCAACAGTACACCTTTGCCAACCAGCTCCCTCAAGCGCAAGACCAGCCCCAGAGCCCGAACAGCGACCACAACTCCTGGGCCTCCCCTCCGCCCCCCAGGCGCCTGCAAGTTCTCCTGCTACCGGAGGCTATGGCGCCAAGGCCCTTCGTGGAGGCCAAGAGGTGCGCCAACCTCGCGGAGCTCAACAACATGCTCCGGCGCACCATCAACAACCTCAACACCGTCCTCATCCGGTCCCTCTTTTCTCACTCTTACACTCACTGGAGAAGTGAAGGAAAGTCGACTTGAGGTTGACCGACACCAACAACCGGATGGAGACGGACCTCTGGGCAGGCCAACGCCTGGACTTCAACGATTACCGCGCCTACAGGGCGGAGATCACCGGTACACACTGCCCATTTGGCTCCTATAGCTCTCAAAAGCTGAATTTACGATAGCAACTAAAATTTCAAATTTTTGAAAATTTGGCTAGGCATGCTTGGCAAGTAGTTCGTAACACTCAACTTGAGTCTAAGGAAAAGACGGTTGACAGAGAACAGCATGGAGCAGGTCCTTGCGGACCATGCCAACCTACGGGTGTGGGCCGCCAGGGCCTCTGCGGCAGTGCTGAGCCGCAGCTTCTACGCCCACGTCATCACCCTCACCGCCCCCCGGGAAGGCGAACACGTCTTCTGCGCCAAGGTTAACCAAACCCTCCACCTCACGTCTCTATAGCAGGGAAAGTGATGTTTCAATAAATGCACTTTCGACAAAAATGACAAACAGAGACGATTGAAGCCTCGTTCACCGTGGGAAATATAACAAAACCCTCTAAAAAAAGCCCACTTTGGCAGGAGCAGTGGCAGACGCTGGCCTTGGTCACCCAATGGCTGACCACCCAAGAGTGGTTCTACGCCGAGAACATGAACACCTTCCGCATCCTCTGGAACGTGATTGGGCATCGGCAGTAGAAATCTTTTTAAACTTGATTTAAGTCAAATCTTTTCAGCAAAATTTATTTCTTCTAAACATATTCGTAAAACAAATAAAATTTGAAAATCCTTAGAACATAAAATTACAAGGTTTCTACTGCGTTTGAAGCATTTGTTGGCCCATAAAGGGCAGACAAAATATGTACAGTCTTTGTTTCTTGGATATCGTGTCAAGATCGTTTCTAAGCCTCTGAGCTAATTCACAAGAGTTGCCTTCATTCCTAAGTATATATAAGTGGCAGCAAAACCCAAAAATGGTTCTCAAAAATAGCGCTTATTGGCGATGTTTCACTCAATGATTATAGCACAACATAAATTTCTCAGCAAGCAATATGTTAGCAAGGCATCGTTAAAATTGCTCAAGTCATATAAAAACGTCAAAACTAAACTGCATTGAAGCAGAGGTTTAAACGAGGCATAGTGACATGCACTTGCAATATAATGTTTCAGCATCCACATTTACATGCCTGTGTTGGTAGATCCACCAATGTCATTTTTTCATCACTTTGCGAAAGCAAGGCCAAACAGGGAAAAAACCCCTCAGCAGTCAGCTGAAGGCCAAGTAGGGACGAAAAAGCCATTAGAACGGCCATCAAGGCCCAGAAGGCAGATGCGCATGAGAACGGCCTTGAGAACAAGCCACGCCTAGAGAACCTGTGGCCCGTGTTGGCACCCCAGCCAGGAGGCAAAAATTCTTTACTCACATCCTGCCGAAACCTGCTACAATCGTCGCAATGCCAGTCACATTGGAAGGACTGAATTTCTGGCTGGAATTGCTGAACAAGTGCTACACCTTCGCAACCAACTTGGCCGACCTCTACTCCAGAATCAAGCACCTTCGTCGAGTGGACAATGCGCAAGATTTGCCCCCCGTTTAGGTACAGCTATTCATCTTGCGCCAGTCACAACGCTGCATGGTCAGTGCTATCGCATGAGAAATACATTGATTCACAAACCTTTGCTGCTGATGGAAGGTGAGGATAAATACCCTTGCCTCCCGTCAGACCCCCAAACGTCAGTGCAGTCATCGGGGGAAAGCTTGGTAGATGTAGACATCTACAGTCAGCAACCACCTTCTTCAAATCAGCCCGACTCTGCCAAAAAAGCCCCGACTGTGGTGAAAACAATGGTGCTAGTGCCCACCTGGCTCGTGGCACCGAGTGTCTATCTGTTCAGCTCCAAAGAGCTGATGTCCAAAGTCAACTGGCTGCTCATGTGCAACGGAGTTTATGAAAAAGGTGAAGTGCTTTTTATACGTCAGCCTTTTCACTATGAACATATTTTGACGAACTTAAATGTTAAAAGAAAAAAAATATATCAATTCAGCGAGATAAAAAATTCTGCTAATAAATTTATAATCACTTCAACAAGGATTATGATTGACAAAATTAAAATGTAAAATAATTATGGGATAAGGCAGTTTAATAAAGAAGATGGGGTATTGCGAAATGTTGTGTCTTCAGTAAATTAATTATGAACCTATTTCTTGGCACAAATTGTTCTCATCGACATCGGTTGTTTTGTCTCAGCTAAAAGACAAAACAAGATAAGGGCAGTATATATAGCCAGTTGATAGCAAGCTCACTCATTTGCTCCATTGGGAGCCACCTCCAGCAATCATCGACATCCTCGACCTGGACAGCCTCCCAACCTCCAAGCCTCCACCACCGGAGATAGCTCCGGAGGAGAGCAAGTGCCGGCACAGTTGGGTAAGTACGACTGATGTTTCACCGAGACACTGATTGCAGTGTGAGCAAGTTGCAGCAATCAGTAGCTTGGCCGTCAAGGCCTTCTTCCCCGGCTACACAGCCACCCTCACCAGCCCTCACCGGCGCTTCTCCCTCTGCCAGCACGGCATTGCCTAACCCACAAAACTACTCTGCTTCTGGTAGTACACCATTCCCAAACCAAGGGAACTTCAATCCATTGATCTCTGGTTTTTCAGCTGAACCAGCATCCCCAGACCTGCTACCCCATTTGTCTGCCGAATTGGCTGCTGTGCAAGGTCAGTGCAATCTTGCCAACATATGCGAATACTGCTGCACTAGCACATCTCCAGGCAACCTGGAGACCGTAAAGCCAGAAGGTGGAGAGGAAGGGGAAGCTCAAAGCCCCACAATCCCACCAATGCCGCCTCAAGCTCCGACAAGCTTGGCCGCTGCCGTCAACACCGCCGTCAGCAACCTTACCAAGTACATAAACCCGGGATGTGTGGCTTTTACTGACCTACCTAATGTTTTACATCCACTAACGGAAAAAGAAATAGATGAGAAACTTAGTAATTTGTTGCTATTTTATGTCGAAAATGAGGATGATTACCCGGTAGAGGCAAATACTTCAAAGGAATGGTGGGATCCTTTAAGGAATGAAATGACCAGCCTGATTGAGGTAGACAAACTCATCTGCGACAAGTACAACAGTTCATATTCAGATTACCTCAAATTATTATCCAATGTTTAGTCTATTCATAATATTAGGCACTCTGTCAGTTTACCCGGCCGAAAAGAAAGGCGACGACAATCAAAGAGCTGGGCTTCGGCTACTCTCCTCCGGCCTGCTCTGTGCTTTCCCCAGGGACTCCAACCTGTCCCTGTACTCCGCTGCCATCCATGCAGCCGCCACCCTACATCAGAATGACATCACAAGGGAAAATTTGATCATATGCAATTGCAGTTTATGGCCCGTTTCAATCCCGCATTCAAGTTTTGAAACTTGCCAGAGACAAGCAGACACCGGGAACGCACAAGAGCCCATTCAATGGGCAGACATGCAGTTGGCCACCAACAAGGAGGCCGCAGCCGCCAAACGCCTAGCTCGACAGATCCAACTGCTCATCGCCACCAACAAAACCTTCGACTTCCACGCACCAAGCCTCCGTTGGCTTCTGTCACAAGTGGACGTCTCCAAAGACCCAACGGTTCCCACCTCACAATCATTTTTTGAGAGAAACACAAGCTGTGGGTTTCAGGGCGGCATGCAGCCCATGCAACTAGCGGAATGCCAGGAGCGCTGGGGCTTCAGCCCTTTCGAGATGGTGGACAAGTGCGGGAAGACGGACACAGCCATCATCACCACCGTTCTTGCCACCGAGGCCACCGGGCTGCCCATCCAGAAGGCCGTCAAGCTCCTCAAGGATGGCAACCTCACCATTGACGGGGACAAAGACCTCGTTGTGCACAACCCCTCTGGCAACCGCATCCTAATCCACTACCGGCGCAACCCAGTTCGCCGCCCAATCACTGACCTCCTATTTGCTTTCAAGGCCATCCACCTGGACCCGTTCGTCCGCTTGGACGGGTCAGACGAGGAAAGGCTAGCAGCGCTGAGCTAGAAGACAACGCCGACCCCCCCACCAAAGCCTCAATGGCCGCCACGTCGTCAATCCCCACCAACCCCGGAGAAGATGGAGCAGGAGTCGGTGGAGAAGCCGGACTCCTCGGAGAAGCCGTCCCCGGCGTCCGCCTTCAGCAAGCTGGGCGGCAGCGTGAACGCCATGGGCTACGCCAGCTTCAAGCACGAAAGCCAGTTCGGCAAAGCCAACTACCCCAGCCTATCCAGCCAGTCGCCCTCTACAGAGCAGAGCAACCTGCCTGGATCCTCCACCGCCACCCCCTACAACAAGGCCACAGTCTCCTACAACACCAGCATCGAGGCCATCCAACACAACTCACAGCAGCTACCAGCAGGCCTCAAGATCACCTTCAGCCCCGGAGCACTGGACGGAATGATGCGATATTGCCCGACGTATGGAGCAAAAGCGAGCGGGCAATGGGATGAAACATGCCTGGCCTCGTTAGAGTGCATGCAACTCGTCTGCGACTGGATCATGGCACAGTCGGGCGGCAACCCAACCAGCCATTCCTGGTCAGCCTGGGAATGCTTCATGCCAGACTGGACCGGCTACAACAAGTTCAGGGCCGCCAAGCTTGCCGCCAGCTTCACCACCGTGCACATGCCCAGCCTCCGCCCGAACCCCATAGACCCCAACTATCCTCACAGCTTCGAATCAGTCGTCAGACAGAAGGACAAGACGTACATGCCAAAAGCGCCCAACCCGCCCAAGAAGCATGGACAACCGTCCTACCTGCTGATGCAGGGCACAGCCCTGCTCTGGTCACCCTGCAATCCAACTCTTCTGCTCTACCGAGCACCAATGGAAGGCAAGGCCTGGGAGCAGTTCCAGTCCTGGCACAAGCAGCACTGCTGACCGGCCTACTGGAAGCCGGCCTACTGCTCCGCCAAACAGTGCTGTTAGGTAGAATGATTTGGAGTTCTACTCCACTTTTCACCCCACCCTCAGACCATTTACTCCACTTCCACTTCACCTCATTGGCTACCCTACCCATTTTGATTCACCCTATTCACTTTTTTCCACTTTCCGACCTTTTTTTACTTTTTTCTACTTTTTTCCACCTAAAATCCCAAAAATTTCTAAAAACACCAGATAAATGCTGAATTTGAAGCCGCGCCTCTCCCAGCACCTCAAAACAGTGGACTACTGTACATTAGGCAACACTAGGAGGCAGAGAAGGCAAGCCTCAGACAGTCTTCAGTCATAGTTTTCAATTCTACAAAGACAGGAGAGGGGTGGGGGTGTGGGGTGGGTGGTGTGGGCATCAACATCGGGGGGTAGGGCCCCTATGCATCAATCTAGGGACGGGGGAGGCACCCTATGCTTCAACATAAAAGCGATAACAAACATTTTAGAAAAAATTTCAAAAAAGAAATTGTGAAAAAAAAATTTGCTAAAAATATCTAGAAAATTTTTCAAAAATTTTGAAAAATTTTGAAAATTTTTGAAAATTTTTGGTCTCAAGCGGGGAAAATCTAGGTCTGACCCCATTATAAGGGGGCCAATTTAGGTGAAAAGTGATATAAAAAAGTAAAAAGTGGAAGTAAAAGGTAGGTGGAAAGTAAAAGGGTTTTTTACTCCACTTCCACTCCACCTCACGGACACCAAAATCATTTTGTTTCAATTTCATTTCACCAACATTTTCTGAAAAATAGTTTTTTTTTCCACTTATTCCACTTTTTGCTTTTTTTTATACTTTTTACCTAACAGCACTGCCGCCAAAGCCCTGCAGTGGGCTGCACCGTTCCTCAACATGCTCCGCCTACGCCTCTGCAGCATCTCTGTCGAGTTCCTCAGGGCCTTCAGGGATGGCAGCTTCTCCTGCACAAAGGTGCATGAGGAATCCGCCAACATCGCCTCCTACCTTGGCGTCGAAGACAACTCCGAGGTCCCCAAGATGAACTTTGGGCACCTCACCGCCTGCGTCATGGAGTGCCTGCCCCGAGCACAGAGCTGGATGCATGGCTACATGATGCGCATGCTGGAGATCATGACCCCCCACGAGATCTTCATCCACCTGTTTGAGTCCTTTGCGGCCAAGCTCTGGCACAACGCCTGCACCCGCGAGGGGCTGCTCGACAATCGCATGGCGATCCTCCACTCCACCAACGTCTACTGCCAGCTCCGCCTTGGCTACGAGATGTGCGACAAGGGAAAGCTCCGCGAGTTCTTCGCCGCCCAGTGTGCCGACACTGAACTCAACCCCATGGTCACCGAATACCCCAAGCACGGGCCACCCTGCCAATTTGACCTTCCAGAGCTGACACAGGAGCCCTGGAACCTGCAGCTGGAGGAGCAGCCATTCGCCTCCCTCCTGCTGGGCCACTTCAAGCACACCATCGAGAAAACGCGCTTGGCGGACGGGACAGAGCTGCGCTGCATGCCCTTCAACTGGTCCGGCATCTGTGCCCTCGACAAGTCCTTCTGCCAGTACACGGCCATCGAGTCCATCGTCATGCGCAACCGCTTCACCACCAGCAGCGCCCTCATCCTGAACCACTACACTTCTCACTCGAACTGGGACGGAGAAGATGCGAAGCTTCTGCCCCCCTTCCAGCGGTCAGTGGAGGAGCCAGTGGCCAACGTACTCCCGTCAAGGGCTCATGAACAGCATGAGGCAGAGCAGCGCCTCTCCAGTTTGCCTAACATCTCTTTCTGGATTCTATTATTGATGCATCTGATTTCAACAGGCATTGACATCATCCACAAAACATTCATCGAAGTCTGCCCCCCCCCCTTCCGGTCACCTACGTAAAGCAAGGCACTGGAAGCAGAGGCGGCGG
Source organism: Ptycholaimellus sp. GST1_10 (assembly GCA_030248095.1). Lineage (NCBI taxonomy): Eukaryota > Metazoa > Nematoda > Chromadorea > Chromadorida > Chromadoridae > Ptycholaimellus > Ptycholaimellus sp. GST1_10. The sequence goes on from JASANA010005499.1 coordinate 32,447, forward strand.
ACGCCAGCGCGGTAAGCGCATCGCCTCAACACCTGCTTTTGATCCTAGTTTAGGTACAAATCAGCGAATGCTAATTTTAGCGATAGGCATGGTTTGCATACGCCCCTGTCAGTCAGACATAGTGAAAATTGGGGAGTTTGATAACCAGAACTACAAAATTACTAAAATGGACAGAGTTCCAAGAGGGATTTCTGAGGCATTATTATGCGGTGAAGGGGATCATGGACAACTCTTTGCGTTCCCTTCAACTTATACCTGCCCAGCTATTCCCTCAACTATCAAAAATGTTTTGACGATAAATATAGATTTATATGTCAAAAATGAGTTAGATATGACTTTTCCAGCTTTTAAGTGCTGGATAGTGTCATCTTTCGTTTGCACTAAAACTTACTTATTCGGTAGCAAAGCTGTAGTGGATTTTGGTAAATATTTCACTCACTGATTGTGAGGAAATGTACCAAAATAAAACATTTAAGGGATTAGTATTGAAAACTTTAGGCCCCCATCTATTCGCCACCCAAATCCCTTTGCAAAGAAAATATTCCTATTGGACATTCTACGATGTTTGTAATAATGTCACAAATGCTTTTTTGCAGGTGGGAAGCATGGGTATTTCCGCTGAACGCCACCTCTACTTCGCCTTAGCTGACATCACCAGCTGCAATGTCGACGCCAATGCCTGCTTCACCAGCTCCAGTGCCCTAGTGATTTGGCACTTTTCATTTGGAGGGCATGACATATGTTGCTGGAATAAAGTGGGCACCTTTGAAGCAAAAATAAGCGACCAAAGATACATCGTTATCGAAGAACTACAAGCAGCTTTCGAAATAACTCATTTGAAAAGATTCTCTAATGACAAAAGTTCCCATTCATGTTTACCTGCAACTGCCTTTTTAGGTCAAAGCAAAACAGCAGTAGTTTTCATCAAAGGTTTCCCCTCGTTCATCAACTTTGCAACAAAAGCCAAAGTTTTCGATTCGAAGAATCTATGGGATATAGTCAATAATGACACAGACCCTGTCAACGCGAAATTAAATTATTTAAGTTTCCAATTATTTTTACAACAGGTAGAATTCTTCCGATCTTTATGGTTGCAAATTTGCCGTTCAAATCAAATGCTCCTAGGCATCCTGACACAACTAGCAACACTAGATCCAACTCTATCGGTATGGGCATATTTTGGCCGTCCGGACTTAATAGCAAGGGCAAATGGAGATGCATTTTTAATATACCAGTGCCATCATGTGGATAATGTCAAAATTCACTGGGATGGAAAAGTAGACGGCAGATGATTCGATAAAACGCCGGTGACCTATAAAAACGAATTATGGTGGATTATGCCTAACTCTAGAGAATTGACCAAATTAGCAACAGAAAAACCCTGTCTCCATACGCACAGCTCCGTTTATCAGTTGGCTTTGCGAAGTGATAACAGTTGGGAGTACCATTCACCCGCAGGGAGAGTGGACGTCAGAGATTTAAACATAGAAATGTTATTAACTTCGCCTTTCAATCCAATTAAATTCGATAAACCAGCTTTGTTCCACGATGAACGCTATGCACAAGCTGGAAGCATTAACATGATTGTCTCAGCCCTGCACCAGCAGCAAATACTGCAACAGCAAGTCGGTTTGCTTAAAGACTTTGCAAAAGCCCAGGTCTGGGATGTGGAATCATTTGAGAAGACTTTCAACACATCCGGTAAAAAGTTAACCGGATTCGTCAGCTCAACTATGAATGGCATTGCAACAGGTTTCAGAACCTGGGTGCAATCCTCAGGCCAATTTTTTACGACAATTCTGAAAGGTCCGATTCAGGTTCTTTGCAATTTGGCAATAACCATTGCCGTTGCTGCTTGCTCAGTACTGTTCTGCTTTAATGGCAGCCAATATTGGCTAAATTCACGCAAAAAAGCAGATGGCATAGCCAATAACACCAGAAGGTCAAGTAGGCCGAAAGCAATAAAGACGCATGTGAGAGCAGCGTTCCACAAATCCTCCCGTTTTTGGCGAAATCTCCGTAAAGCTCAGTCCACTGAAATTGAGATGACAGAAATAAAAAATTCAAACGGCGAAAGTCGGATAAAAAAGAGAGCGTGGTTTTGATGCCTGCAGAACAAGTTGTTCTATTTTTGAAACCTCCAAAAAAGCCTCCGCGTCTGGCAACCGTGCCAGAAGAACCTGCTGCAGAAAAACCAGTTTTCACAATAGGTAGCAGTAAAAGCTTATGTGACGTCAGTTCGGTTGAGACTTAATTCAAAAAATGGTACATGATGAAAAATGCAACTGTAAGCAATTAGATTGCTACGGAGTTGACAAGGAGGCGTATCCTCTGTTTGAGGATAGGCCTATTCTCGACTTACTTCTTTACGAAAACAACGGAACACCAAGAAGATTAAAAGCCCTACTAGACACTGGTAGCCATGTCACTACTTTTCCTCTCTCTCTCGTCAAAAATTTAGATAAGAGAGGAATCTGTTATACGAAGGGTGCAGTAAAAGCACCAGTGCGAGGTGCTACGGGAAAACTATTAAACACCTGCTTCACTATTTCAATGCATTGCAGAATATTAGAGACTGAATTCCCAGAAACTGAATTCATAGTTGTAGATCATACTTATTCAGGGTTTGACATAATTGTCGGGACCGATTTATTAAAACGGTTTAAATTTTTATTTTTCGATTTCAAAAATAAAACCATTCACGATGGATACCCAGAAAAAGTGAATAAGAGTACAAATACAATTTCAAGCGAGCTTAATCAGCTAGATGCTTTACCTGGAAGTCAAGTGGAGGAAATTTGCAATTCAGCGACCAAAGTAGAGGAAATGTCTGAAAGAGACCCTATTCGACAGAAACACAGATGTTGTCCACTCAGAATACTATCCAATATAACTTTACAGCTGAACTCTTTGACTCTGCTAAAATGCAAAAATCCTTTCGCAACAACACATGACACAGTCCTGTTCCAACAAGACAAGCAAAAAACAGCAAAAAATTGCTGGTATATGGAAGATTGCTTGTTGACATCAAGAGAAGATATAATCACAGTCCCCATAGTAAACCACAAGCTTTTCCCATGTGCACTGCGAGCTAACACGAGGATACGATGGGTAGATCAGTGGAGTAATGACCAAATTTACCCATTAGAATTTGTCAACGAAGAAGAGGAAATACAAAATAATCTATCGAATAATGAATCTATGTTTGTTTGACACTTCAACAGGCGTCTATGCCATCGCATAAGGAGCATCTCGATTTCATTGAAAAAACGGCGAAAATCGGATCTGCGACTACGCCGCAGTGGAAGAAAGCAAAAATTTTGAAAATTTTGAAAAAATATCACATGTGCATAAGCCGTACAGATTATGACATAGGGGAGGCGCTAAACGCAGAGCACTGCATAGAGTTGACGGATTACAAACCGTTCGATCACAGCCAACCGATACCCCTACCCAGGTGACCGGTGGTCGAAAATATGATCAAACTATTGCTCAAAATGGGTGCAATCCAGGAATCAAATTCACCATTTTCAAGCCCCGTTGTCATAGTTCCAAAGCCAGATGGAAGTGCAAGAATGGTGCATGACTACAGGCACCTGAACAGTGTTACAGTTAAGGATGTGTACAACCTACCCAGCACAGATGAGATATTAAGCTCTTTAGCAGGGATAACACAGTTCTGTGCCCTTGATCTGACCGCTGGGTACCACCAGATTAAAATGCGACCCAGCGATCGGAAATACACAGCTTTCCGAATGCACTTAGGCCTATACGAGTACCTTGTAATGCCTATGGGCTTGTCTTGTGCTTCAAGTAGCTTTCAGCGAGCAATGCACAACGTGATGCAAGGCTACCTATGGAGAAAAGTCTGGATATATTTGGACGATGTCCTAATAGGCGGACAAAACTTTGAAATCCTATGTGAAAACCTAGGCTTAGTTTTTGAGCGCCTAAAACAGGCAAATTTAAAATGTAAGCTAAGAAAATGTGAATTTCTCAAATCAGAGGTAGCTTACCTAGGCCATAACATATCCAAAAAAGGCATAAAAGTGGACACTAAAAAGACAGAGTCGATCAACACCTACCCGCGACCGGGAAGCGCAAAAGCATTGCAAAGGTTCCTCGGTCTCTGCTGCTATTATCATAAATTTGTTCACAATTTTGCGGCGGTTGCAGCACCACTGTACGACCTGCTAGCAAAAAATAGAGAATTTTTGTGGAAAGATCAGCATGAAAGGGCTTTTGAAAAACTAAAAAACGCACTTACAAGCCCACCAGTTCTCGCTTTCCCAGTCATGGACAAGAAAAAACCATTTCTCGTCCAGACGGATGCATCCCGCACCGGTTTGGGCTGCATCCTTGCCCAGTGCAATGCAGACAGGAATGAAAGAGTCATAGCCTATGCCAGCAGATCATTAACAAAAAGTGAAAAAAATTACCCAACAATAAAACTTGAAGCATTAGGCATACTTTTCGGGTTGCAACGCTTCAAAAATTACATTCTAGGTCACCCAAGTATCATAGTGGAGTCCGATCATAAGCCACTCCAATATGTGCTATCAGGGTTCAACGACACTCCCATTCTACAAAGATGGGCATTAAAAATTTCAAACTTCCAGCCTTTCCTCCGTTATAAGGCTGGAAAAGACCACATAAACGCGGACGCCCTATCAAGAATGTATGAAGAGTTGCCTATGCCTTTCCCTGATGTTTCAGAGAAATCACTTAAGGCAGAAAAATTGCAAAACTCCAATACGAGATACCAAGCGACCCTGCAAAATACAGTTGTGTTTTCAATAGAAGAAGACAAATACTTCAAAAATTCAGTTTCAATTTCAAAAGAGCAAAGAAAAGACGAATTTTGCAATGCGATGATAAATAACCTGTTAGAAGGCGTTTTGCCGCAGGATTACGAGCTCAGTAAAAAAATTGCCTGCTCGGCTCACCTATATACAACTGATGAACAAGATCTCTTATATTTCTTAGGGGAGGAGGGAGCTATGCTACTTTACGTCCCCCATACGTGCGTCCCACAAGTGCTTCATTGTTTCCATGCCAGCAAATTCGCTGGACACTTCGCTTTTAAGTGAACTTACGGCACCATCAAAAGCCGATTTTACTGGCCCAACATGGTCAAAAATATAAGAGAGTTCTGCAGAGCCTGTTTGGTCTGCCAGCAGTTCAACGCTGTGAGCCCAGGGGCCAGAGAACCGTTAGTGCCCATAAAGGCCTCTCGACCTTTTGAGATCGTAGCCAGCGATATGATGGGCCCTATGACCAAGTCAAACGGATACTCTTATATTATGGTTTGCTGTGACTATTTCACTTCGTACAGCATAGCCATACCCCTAGTGCAGATAACGGCTGAAGCCACCGCTAGAGCATTTCTCCTAAACATTGTTCTCCGATATGGGAGAGTTAGGAGATGGCTTAGCGACCAAGGCTCTAACTTCTGTGCTCATCTGGTGCAGTATTTAGCCAAGCAGATGGGAACAGCAAAAATAGAAACCACACCTTACCATCCTGAGGGAGACGGAAAGTGCGAGCGATATAATCGCACCCTGATTTCCATATTGGCTAAATTCTGTCACGAAAGGCCTTCCACGTGGTCACAACACCTGCCGTATGCGGTTTTTCGCCCACAACGCGGCCTATAGCAAAAGAATAGGTGATACACCTTTTCACGCCTTATTCAGCTTTGACTGTGAATTCCCTTTGCCTGAAGGGCTGCAGCCAACTTTCGAAGGCTTGCCAGTGAAACAACCTGAATTCACCACTGCAGCAGTAGCCAACATAAAGAAGATGTGGAATAACATGCGTCGGCATTCCACAGAAGCTCAAGGAAGGCAAAAAGCGCAGTATGATAAAAGGGCAAAGGCCAGGCCTTTTGAGGTCGGAAATCTGGTCTGGGCCAAAAAACATGTGCATGAAAAGTTCGACCTCAGGTTCACCGGGCTCTGGCGCATCGCCAGCTTACCAAGACCCAATGCAGTTATCCATCCTATAGAGTTCCCAGCTCTAACAAAAACAGTACATCTCAATCACCTGAAGCCTGCATTTTTTATGCCCCCAGAACTCGCCTTTGAGCCCATAGATGCATATGCGGAAGCTGCTGCCCATACCCTTCCTGCCCCTGTACCCCCTTTACCTGCTCCCGTCCCTACTGCCACCGAGCTGCCCACAACTGAGGAGCCCGCCGCAGCACCTAACAACTCTGCCACCCGTCGGCCATGTAGACCAGGAACCCCTCCTCCTGCGAAGGACGTAGGAACTGCCAGACGACCCGCCATCAAGCCCCGGTCAGCCTCCACCTCAGCCTCGCCAGAAGTGGATGCCACCCGAGCCAGCAAAGCCACAGAGTTGGCCGCCAAAGCCGCCAAGGCCAAGACCCAAGCCGCTGCCAAGATCGCCAAGGCCGTGGCTCAAGCCGCCAGAGTCGCCGAGAGGATCGCCAAAGCCAACGCTGCCCGGCTCGTCAAAGCCTCATCCAAGACAGCGGAACGTCCCAGCACGTCCAAGCAGCCCCAACGCCCGCTTCCACCTCCGCTGCAGCTACCTAGACCAGCACCGGTTTCACAATGCCTCAGGCACGCATGCCGCCAACGAGAAGACAACGTGCTGACGATGGTCCACCGCCCGCTCCTTCAGCTACGGCCATCATTCCGCCTCCAGGACGCCCTCCATCGCCCATACCTGGCCAGCGAAGAGCAGGGCTTCGGGACCCTGTGCTCATCAAGCCGCCCAAACGCCTGGAGTGATCCTTCGACCTCTCAACTCCCAGCCTGTGAGCCTCTCTGCTCCTCGTCGTCCACCCTCAGCCCTTTCTGCTCCGCCCTACGCCAACATCCTCCATGCTCCCCTTTCCTCTGCTCCCCATGCTCCCCAGTGATGCGATACAGTGGTCAAGGTGATTCGGTTTCCGCATAGGCGTCTCTCTGGGCTCTCTTAGGTAGTAGAACTTCCACGCCTCCTATGTAAGTTCTTAGGGGAGGTGTAAGGTGCATGACTCAGGTCTGGAGCGTAGCCGCAACAAGGCAGCTCCTGCACCTTAGACCTGCCTCTGAGATCAGTCCTCTCTCCTGCTTCCTTGCGATAAAACCCTGCTGCTCCTCTGCCCATGTAACCACACTACAGAGTCCTACAAGCGGGAGACTGCTTGTTTGGCACTGGCTGAACATAAAACCAATCTTTGGGGAGGTTGTGGACCTGGCAGTGCCAGCAGTGGCACTTTTCACACTGGTGGCTAGCCAGTTTGCTCCTGCTGGTTGCCAGGTTGCAGAGTTGGCACTTGGTCTGCTTCTTGCACTGGATCTTCTTGTGAGCTTCATAGTAGCCTTGGGTGCTGAAGGTGCAGTTGCAGTCCTCACAGAGCTTGTAGGGCTTCTCTTGCTGGTTGTTGTCCAGGTTCTGGCAGATGTCCAGCTTGCAGTGTCTGCAGGAGGCCTGGCTGCAGCGGTGGGCAGAGACTCTCTGGTAGGTCTTCTTGCAGACTGGGCAGAACTTGCGCTTCTTCCCATAGAAGGCTGTCATGCTCATGAGGAGCACTGCATGGGACTTGCCTTCTTGTGGCTCTGGGACCAGATCTTCTCTGATGAGCAGGTTGATGTGGTGAGGGGCTTGGGCTTCTCCATAGCTGTGGCTGGGTGGCTGGTCACAGGTGTAGATGTTGATCTGGTTGTCTTGTCCCAGGTACTGCTGGAACTGATGGTTTTCTCCCATGGAGAAGGGTCCTTCAGCTGGCTCTGCTTCTGCATTCTCAACCAGCTGCTTGACATCCAGCAGCAGCTGCTTGGAGTAGTGGTAGGCATGGAAGGCTGTCTATTTCTTCTCCCTCTCTGGGTCCATTTCATCCCTTGGCTTGATGTCCAGCTGCTGATGCTTGAGGGCCAGGCAGATGCATAGGGGCATACAGATGTTCTTGTCTTCTTCTGTGAACTTGACCTTCTCAAGCAGCCTTTTGGGCATGGGGTCCAGGTAGGAGTTGCTCTTGTTGATGTAGGTGTACAAGGAGATCTTGTTGCTGGCCTTCATTCCTGTCGGGATGCCTCCTGCAGGTCCTGGTGGCTTGGTCTTGGGCTTGAAGGTGACCAGGGTGAAGGTGCAGTTATTGATGCAGAAGCCATTGCCCTCCACAGCCTCCTCTGGCCCCTCCTCTGTACCCAGGTGGAGCATGGGACTCTGTTCTGATTGGTGCTCTTCTGCTGGGCTTCACCTTTCAAATATCCTGTCCAATAAAATAGGCCATTTTTAACTGGATGTTTAGAGGACCTGTGTATTCAGGATGGGGTTCTCCACAAAGACCTGGCCAATCAGGCTTGGGTCCTTGTCCTTGAGGATATGGTGGAAGGCATGGTAAAGGATGGCTTCCAGCTGAGCCATGCATTGCAGGGGCTCCTCATCCAGCTGTTTGGTAATGTTGAGGTGGAAGGCCTGCTTTGTGACTTGGCTTCCTCTGAAGTTGACTGGGTCCTTGGTTTGCATACTGTAGTAGCTTTCATGATTGAACCCTTCCAACACATGGGATGGTGCATCTTCTGGGCCCTTCAACTAGCTTTTTGTTATCACTTGCTTCAACTTCAACACAGGGGGAAAGTTGGCTGGCTGAGCTGGTAGGCCCTGCCACCCTCCTCACTGCCAGCAGAGATGGCTCAGTTGGTAGTGCTTCTGCCTTTGGTCACTCTGCTGCTCACTGCAAAGCCACCCCACTCCCGCGGGGAATGAAGCCGAAGCCGCCCCCAGTCCCCAAGGCAGGAGCAATGGCAGAGCCCCTCCTGGAAGGCAGACAGGCTGAGGCCAGAGGACGTGTGGTCAGGGCCAGTGCCTTCTACGCTCCCCCCTCCTTCCTTCGCCCCAAACCTCCCCTTCCTTAGCACACGGGAGGCTCTGTTGGAGCGCCTGCATTCTTTCACTCACCAGTAGTGGTGCTTAGTGTAGTGCGCTAGTCTGCTGGTTTAGAAAATATAGCCTCCAATCCATGTATCCTCGCAAAGCAGCAATCGTCACATTGCTACTTGCCTTGCAATTCATGGACTAACAAATCATCTCAATCAAGTAAAACCCAAAGAGAGAGAAATGAGAGAGAGAGAGAGTGCCCCCAAACATTCCCAATCGCAGAGAGGATAGGAAGACTGAGCCTGAGCTGTAGGCATGTTAGGGACACACGTTCCTTCCACACTGCCACTTTTGCTAAGAAATGAACCTTTAAGCGGAAATGCAGAGTGCAGAAGAGCTCAAGTGCAGAAGATGCAAAAAGCCAATTCCAAGCAAATTGGTCATCCAGTGCAGGGAGTGCATGCAACCCTTGTGTGCACCCTGCACAATGGATGAAGCGACCATCGGACTCCTAGGAGATCACGAAGCCAGCATAGAGCAGTTCAACACCACACTCATGTGTCGGGGCACCCACTACTGCTGTCACCAGTGTGCCCAACAAGAGGGCTACACCTGGCAGAACCTGATGGTTCAGCTCGTCATTCAGGGCACCCTTGAACCCTCCACCATCGCCAGCTACTGCAAGGCAGCAGCCCAGGTCCTGGGCATGGAGCTGGCCAAGGGGCTGGAAGATGCCTCATCGCCTACAAGGAAATCGCCTCAAAACTCTCTCAGGCCAGTAGGGAGCAGTCACCTGTGACTGTGAACTCAGGAGGAGAGGCTGTAGGAGAGGCTGGCCTAGGAAGGCAGATGGGAGGAGGAAGTCTGCCTGAACAAGGAGCAACAGCAGGAGGTCCCAGAAGGGGCACCAGTGGACAGAGACTCAGAACCCTGCGCCTCCCATGGACTCAACAGGAGACTCCTCAGCCACACCGCAGGAGTCTCAGGACAAGGTGCTGGCCTACAAGGAGATCTCAGAGGAGTACTTGCGGGTGACGTTTGAGCTCTACAACCTGAGGGACTACCTGAACTCCCTGGACCCCGGGTCCAAAGAACACCAACAGGTCACCATCCATATGACTCGATTGGCTGAGAAGATAGGCGACTTGGAAGCGGTGATGGAAGAGGCCGGCAGAGTGGCCTTCGAGGTAGGCAAGGCTGTGCTGTTCCGTGGCACAGGAGTGATGCAGCCCTGCAGACCTGAAGAACAACAGCTTGCCCTCCCTGCAACCTCACCTCCACTTCCTCCAGAGGAAGGACTGGAATCCATTGCTCTATGCCAGCAGAGGGAAAGAGCAGTTGTTCTGCATCCACTAGGCACTCTGGCCACTGGCGGCCCAACCCCGCCTCCTGCTAGTCTTTCTGGAGGCCAAGGGCAACATGACGGTGGACAAGCTCTGGTTCAGCGTCCACCTGGACATCTTGCACACCCTCCTATGCCTCACGCAGGCCTTTCAATGCCCCAATGGATGGCCTACGGGAGTCCTCCGATTCCCCCTCATAGCTCCCCTCTGCAGATGCAGAGGACACAGTGGGCCAACAGCTATCAGGACAGGAATCGGAGCCCTCAAGGCCCCTCCCTTGCAGTGGTGCATCAACAGTATGGGCAGGTGGCACAGAGAGGCAAGATAGGAGCACCCATCCCTTTCCCGCCTGACCTCTGGCTGCCACCCCCTCATCTCTTCTTGCCACCACCATCCTACCATTCTGGAATGCCCAGCTGCCCATCTTCCCCTGCATCTTGTCCAACACAGATGGGAAGAGGAAACACTCGTGGCCAGCCTCTCCAGAACCCCTTTGCTTTCAGGCCTCCTTGGTTTGACCCTCCCAGGGCCATCGAAGGAATGCCAGGCCTGCCTGCCCTGCTGCCCTTTCCGGCGGTGCTGGAGACCTTCCCCTTCCCATTGCTGGCATCCTGTCCTGCTCTGGCCACATCCCAGAGATCAACTACTGGATTGGCTGCTGCCTCAGGAGCATCAGTTCCATGGACGGGTCCCCCGGGTCATCCAGAACTTCAGGCCCCTCCAGGAACAGAGGCCCTGCAGGCCAGTCATCATCCAGCTTCTGCTCCCCCTCATCCACCCCTTCCAGGGATGCCTCCATGGCGACTGCCACCCCTGCCGCCCCCTCTGCCGCCAGCTCTTTGGGGAGCCCAGAGACTTCCACACTCGCATGACCTGGCACAACAGCCTTCAAGATCTGATGCATGAGCGATGCCTGGATAGGCAGGAAGATTGGTGGGTTGAAGGCGGAGAAGGCCATGAAGTCACACAGGAACTCCAGGCAGGAGCCCTGGTCATGTGACAAGGAGCCAAGGTCATCGCTGCTGAAGCAGGTTGAGGGCTTCCAGAAGCTGGATGGGAAGTAGACCAGTTCATGCTGGTGTGTGCATTGCCCCATCATCTCACGCCCGCCCCTCCCCATCAGCTCCAGTCAGAAGCAGACGCCCTCGCTGCCCGCCTATGCGCAACTTCCATCAGCAGCCACAAAACCATCCATCCCCTTCAACCCTTGTCCCCACCTCAAAACACCCTTCCTCAATCTCCACAGCTGGGAGGAGGAGGTATGGAAGTGGAAGGAAGGGCATGGCAACAGGACCCCTGGCAGTTCATGGCTATGAATGTGATGGCTGCAAGGTGCAGCATGAACAGGCCCCCATCTCACCGCCTGCCAGGGGGAGTCAGGCTGGAGGTGGCCTGTTCACTTCTCCACACCAGCCTCAACCGCCTAGCTCATCCACATCTACTCCGAGTGGCAGATCGTGGGCAGATCTCTTCGCCCATCCTGCTCCACACTCATGCCCTGTGCCTCAACATCCACGAGGAGGCAACAAGCCGACAGTGACTATCAATCTGGTGTCACTGGAAGGAGATGGAGGAAGACAGGAAGCTGGAGCTGGGACAAGCAATCTGCTGCTGCATCCATAGCCTTTTTCAGCTGGCAGTGGGGCTTTGGAGAATGCAGCCGACAACTCCAGCCAGGTCTCCATCAATGAGCTCATCAAGGTTGTGGAGAGCATCGTCGATCGCATTGTCCACAAACTCGGCACCGCCAGTCTCCATGACCTCCCGCCCCTAGAACTTCCCCTCTTCTCCGGGGACTACATGCAGTATCTGACCTGGAAACAGCACTGGAAGCTCTGGATAGATCAGCAAGCAGAAGACCCAGCCACTCGCATGATATGCATTTCAAAGGCCTTGAAAGGAGTGGCAGCAGAGAAGATCAAGTTGCTGCAGAGCATGGAGGGAGGCTACGAGCAGGCCATGAAGGTCCTGGAGGATGCCTACAACAACCCAATGGCCCATGTCCAGGAGGCCCTCAGCTCCATCCAGTCCCTCCCTAATGCCAACTTCAAGGGCCTGGAGTCCTTCAGGGACAAACTGCGCAACCTCTATATCTTCCTGGCTCAACAATGCCAGATGGAGGAAGTGCAGCTACAGTTCCTTGTCAGAGTGGCAATGAAGAAACTGAGCAATTGGCTGGTGAACGCAGTCACCAAGAAGTTGACCAATCAGGGCCTGCTGTCCCATCAGGTCACGTTCTTTGACCTGATACAGGTCCTCAACAAGGAGGTGGAGTCCCAGTGCAACAAGAGCATGCTGCTCCAGCCACCACCACAGAGACCAGCTCCTCCTCATTGTCCTCCGCCCACCCCAAACAGCCCTCCTGGAAGCAGCTCTTTTCCAACCCCTCCATCCTTCCTGTCTCCTTCTCTCAGCAGAAGGATGCCAGCAAGGGCTCAGGCGGCAAGACGGAGCAGAGCTGCTCCATCTGCATGCAACAGCACAAAGCAGTGGACTGCGATCAGTTCAAGAGTGCCAAGCAGTGCAAGGACCAGATCACCAAATACAACCACTGCTACCGCTGCCTCATGAAGGGGCACACCATGTCTCAGTGCCGCAGCCTGTACAACAGCAGCAACTGCAACAGTGCCAGCCACCACTCTGCCCTCTGCTACTTGGCCTACCCTGACAACTCAGCTGCCGGCAAATAGCAGGGTACCCAGCAACGATCGCTGGGCCAACAATGCCAGTCACAAGGGCAACAGCAGCGGAAGAAGTCTCATCCCTTCTCTTCCTGCCCATCCTCCTCTCAGCACAAGCCTCAGAAGAAGAATGCCTGGCAGAAGGAAGGGAAGAAAGGAGGGAAATGACCTGGAGGTGGTTCGTCGCTGCCAATGGCCATGAAGTCATGGAGTCAGTGTCAGACTACTCCGATGCCCTCAGCAACTGCAATGAGGCCATCATCCTCTGCTTTAATGCCAAAGTGGCTGCCTCTCCCATGCAGGACAGCACCGTCACAGAGAACGTCAACTGTCTCCTGGACACTGGCTCACACATCACCTGCATCGAGAAGTACACTGCAGAACTACTCGGCCTCCCTGTGATAGGAGAGGAGGTAGTGAATGTGGGTGTCTTCTGAGAGTCACTGCATCAGCTGAGAAGGATGACGATCACGTGCTTACACTTGCGCACTGCAAATGGCTTCAGCATGGAGCTGAAGGCCAGGGCTCTAGAGAACATCTGCCCGCCCATCAAGATGCTCCCCTCCCTGTCACCAGACAAGTGGGAGGATATTGCAGCAGAGTACCCAGCGATTGAGAACATGCTGCCAGTGGTATTAAGTAAAAAGTGTAAAAAAAAGTAGAAAGTGGAAAAAAGTGAAAAAAAACTCTTCCCATCTCCGTCTCTCAGCAGAAGGACACCAGCAAGGGCTTAGGCAGCAAGACGGAGCAGAGCTGCTCCATCTGCATGCGACGGCACAAAGCAGTGGACTGCGATCAGTTCAAGAGCACCAAGCAGTGCAAGGACCAGATCACCAAATACAACCACTGCTACCGCTGCCTCATGAAGGGGCACACCATGTCTCAGTGCCGCAGCCTGTACAACAGCAGCAACAGCAACAGTACCAGCCACCACTCTGCCCTCTGCTACTTGGCCTACCCTGACAACTCAGCTGCCGGCAAACAGCAGGGTACCCAGCAACGATCGCTGGGCCAACAATGCCAGTCACAAGGGCAACAGCAGCGGAAGAAGTCTCATCCCTTCTCTTCCTGCCCATCCTCCTCTCAGCACAAGCCTCAGAAGAAGAATGCCTGGCAGAAGGAAGGGAAGAAAGGAGGGAAATGACCTGGAGGTGGTTCGTCGCTGCCAATGGCCATGAAGTCATGGAGTCAGTGTCAGACTACTCCGATGCCCTCAGCAACTGCAATGAGGCCATCATCCTCTGCTTTAATGCCAAAGTGGCTGCCTCTCCCATGCAGGACAGCACCGTCACAGAGAACGTCAACTGTCTCCTGGACACTGGCTCACACATCACCTGCATCGAGAAGTACACTGCAGAACTACTCGGCCTCCCTGTGATAGGAGAGGAGGTAGTGAATGTGGGTGTCTTCTGAGAGTCACTGCATCAGCTGAGAAGGATGACGATCACGTGCTTACACTTGCGCACTGCAAATGGCTTCAGCATGGAGCTGAAGGCCAGGGCTCAAGAGAACATCTGCCCGCCCATCAAGATGCTCCCCTCCCTGTCACCAGACAAGTGGGAGGATATTGCAGCAGAGTACCCGGCGATTGAGAACATGCTGCCAGTGGTGTTAAGTAAAAAGTGTAAAAAAAAGTAGAAAGTGGAAAAAAGTGAAAAAAAACTCTTCCCATCTCCGTCTCTCAGCAGAAGGACACCAGCAAGGGCTTAGGCAGCAAGACGGAGCAGAGCTGCTCCATCTGCATGCGACAGCACAAAGCAGTGGACTGCGATCAGTTCAAGAGCACCAAGCAGTGCAAGGACCAGATCACCAAATACAACCACTGCTACCGCTGCCTCATGAAGGGGCACACCATGTCTCAGTGCCGCAGCCTGTACAACAGCAGCAACTGCAACAGTGCCAGCCACCACTCTGCCCTCTGCTACTTGGCCTACCCTGACAACTCAGCTGCCGGCAAATAGCAGGGTACCCAGCAACGATCGCTGGGCCAACAATGCCAGTCACAAGGGCAACAGCAGCGGAAGAAGTCTCATCCCTTCTCTTCCTGCCCATCCTCCTCTCAGCACAAGCCTCAGAAGAAGAATGCCTGGCAGAAGGAAGGGAAGAAAGGAGGGAAATGACCTGGAGGTGGTTCGTCACTGCCAATGGCCATGAAGTCATGGAGTCAGTGTCAGACTTGTCTGCAGGGCTGACGCATGAGGCAAAAATGCCAAACAACGTGCAAAATAGCGTCTGTTCTCCTTCCCCTGCCATTGCCTCCTCAGTATGAGCTGACTGCAAGTTTTGTGGCTAGTCTCTACTCCATGATGCCGATCTGTACTTGGTTCATGTGTTGACGATCAAAAATCTAATTTTTGGATCTTCCACAAGAGATGCCTTTGGGCACTTAACACTCCATAATTCATGGTTCGTGCTCCATGGGACAAGGCCACCTCCGGAGCATCAGACATGGTGACGCTGACGTGACTAGGACCCTCTGCAATGCAGAGGGAAACTAGCCGGTGGCCGAACCAACCTTCCAACGAATGTCATAAATGCCAAAGTAAAAGCAGAGCGGCCTGAAAAGGCTGCCTCTTTTACTCTACAAATGTCTTTTCCAAATGCTGCATAGCAGCAGATGGATTTGGCAATGAAAATGAATGATCGGCAAAGGCCCGATTGTGAACATTGCCCAACAAATAGCAATAGCTGCAAATGAGCAAGCTCATGCAGAAAGTGCTAAAAGTTTGCAATGATTTATGAAACAAAATGGCTAACGAATGGATTAAAGCAGATTCTATTGAGCAAATAACGGAATTTTGAAGCTCATAGAAAAAGCTAATCTTTCGAAAAGCCTCTGTAAATAAATTGTACATACGCCTATTTATTCTTCTTATTTCTTTCTACAAAGCGAACGAGAGGACCGGAGATAGCGACTGCTGCCTTCCTCCCAGCAATTGGTTTCTAGAGCCAAAAGCTGGCCTACAAAATACTCATCCGTGGGACGTTGGCCATTGCAACTACACGGACGGCATACGGCGACAGGGAATGGTGAAGGCTTTTGCCGAATCTTCTCTGTCTGCTCAAAGCCAGCGAAAGACGGGACTTTGATTGCAAGCATTGCCCCTGATTTCGCCCAATGTGCGCTCCTATTGGACGCTATGCACCTAATCACTTTTGACAGCCTGATCAGCTGGACAAAAAGGGGATGCAGTAAAAGCCGCATATTTGCGACTAGGTGTTTTATTGAACGCCAAAAAGAGGGAGGTGATTACGGCGCACCCCCTCACAGCTGCAGCTCCCGCTTTAGTGTGTACAGCTATTGCTGGACTGCGGCTCAATGTCTGCAGGATAGGGCGGAACTCAGGTCTAGAACTTTGTTTCCCCTCCTGCCCCAACCAAAGCCCTTTTAGGGCGCCTTGAAGGAGGGATGTGGAGAGCCAAAAAGTCTCCTTCCCCCAATGCCTTCCTTTGCTTGTTGCATTGCTCAAGCCTAGGTTTGGCGTTGCTAGTTTTAACTGGCTTCAAGGCCCGCCTTATACTCACTTGTGCCA
Organism: Ptycholaimellus sp. GST1_10; assembly: GCA_030248095.1. Lineage (NCBI taxonomy): Eukaryota > Metazoa > Nematoda > Chromadorea > Chromadorida > Chromadoridae > Ptycholaimellus > Ptycholaimellus sp. GST1_10. The sequence goes on from JASANA010005499.1 coordinate 48,836, forward strand.
GGCTTGGCCAGCCAGGGCAGGGACTGGAGTGTGGCGGTTGCGAAACAGATGGGTGGATCAAAACACCCACTCCAGTCGCCGGAAAGTGGAGGCTGGAAGAGCGAAGGAATGCAAATAGGGGACGCATGTTCAAAACATAGCTTTGTTCCCTACACTGCCCATCCCCACGCATAGTGGGGGTGAGAAAGGCAGGCAGGCCCAGCTTTGCGCGCGGAGGAGGGCTACAGTTTGTGCGAGAAGGGGGAGGGCGATTAGAGGCCACGCCTCTCTCAGCCCCCCACCCAAATCCTGCGCTTGCTGGCCAGCTCATTCTCTCCCCAAGGAGACTGGGCGCGCCTCTTTTCCCCACCTCAATTTTCTAGCCTTCCCACCTCTAGCTTTTTCCCTCTTCAGGGGGCCTAAATAGGTAGTGGGGGTTGAAGATGGACACACCCGAGCAGACTACTAGGCCCAGGCGGAAAACCGCGGCGGCAGCAGCGAGGCGCATCAGGCACCTCGCCGCTCCGCAACGGACCCGTTCCTCCTCAGCTGGGGAACATCACAAGAGAGCTAGATCTGAGGAAGTCAGGTCCCCCAGGTTGAGGAGAGAAGGGGAGGCAGAAGGAGGAGAGGAGAGTGGCGCTGATGATGAGGTGCGGAGCCAACAGGCCGCCCTCGGAAGCGATGATGAAATGGGTGACGCAATGGAGGGACGAAGGCTGCCTCCAATGGAGGCGGCCGACGACCCTCCTATCCCACCTATGCGACAAAGGGTCCTGGGCGCAGCCTTTGGAATCCCTCGTCGCGTTAACAAAAGAATCAAAAGGGGGAGCAGGCGGAGGAGTGCTGATCCATCCCTGCCTGCCACTCCTGGCAAAGGACGGTCCAGCAGACCATCCTCAGCCGCCCCAAATGCCGCTGGACAAACGCCAGCAAGGCCCAATGTCAGAGATGAGGAGTCTCAAGTGAACCCTCATTCTCCTCAAAGCCCTCTGGCCCGAAAGCGGCAGAGGCCGGCAGAAATGTCGCCAATGAATCTGGATGCCCAAAGCAATGGGCGTTCGGTATTGGGCTCATTTTTCGGGCCTCAATCTCCAACTGGAGTAATTCGAAATTTGCTAGGAGCTGCGGAAGGCAATGACGCAAGTCAGCCCCCAGCCCAGCAAAACACACCAGCAGGAGAGGCAGGCCAAGGCCCTCTACGAACTGTACCTATGCCGCCCAATGCACGTTGGCCACAGTGTTTGAGGGCTTCATTTGTACTGCCCTCTCCCACAGGGCAGACATTTGATACCTCCCAACTAAACACTACAGTCATTAGTGCTGGTGGGGGAGACAATGACGGGGAACAGATGCCCCCCACTGAGCCCCAGGGCAATGGAGGGGGGCTGAGAAATGAGGGCGCTGCCCAGGCGGCCTCTCAAGGGCAAGGCGGTGAAGAGGCGGCACAAAGTGCCCCTCTAAACCAGACCAGAGACACCTCAAGAGTGCGGCAATTCATGGAGGATGAGCTGGAGGTATCGGACTATAGGCCGTTACTGGATCACAGTGCCTTGCTCAATCCAACCGAAGCCACTCCGCCCACTCTGGGTCCCTCTACACCCTATTCTCGACCCCAATCTCCCCGCAGTTCTCCTATCTCCCAACCACTTCTTCAATCCACCTTGGTGGCAGATGAAGTAGGTGATGAAGGGGAAGGAAGTGGTGTAGACGAAAGTGGATGGGAAAGTGATGAATTGAATGAAGGCTTATGCGAAGAAATGGCGGGAAAGAGGAGCCAGGAGGAGGCGCAGGGAGCGGAGCATTGCACCCCCCTCCCACCCCAAACCACCCACAACAAAAAAAAAAACCAAAAAAAACCCCCAACAACCAACAAAAACAAAAACCCAAAAAAACACAACAAAACACAAAACCACCAACACCAAAAACACAAACAAACAAAAAAAAAAAAACCCCCCCCCCCCCCCCCCCCCCCATTTTGCAACGAAATTTGTTGTAAATCGGCCCAATCAAAAGCCCCCGATTCTAGCTAGCTGAGTAAATTTGGTCCAAATGTTACATTTTAACGCCAGAAATGATGCTAAGGCACATGTTTTCGATGAATTTTATATGTATAGGCTGTTCTGTTGACTTTTGCCTGAATTGAGTCACATTTTTAGGCTCTTTTTCCCATTGTTTATGATTGCATTTCTATGCCTCTCAAAGGAGGGCAGGGATATACGCTGTAACACAGGCAAAAATGCTAAACAATGTCCAAAACAGCCAATTTTTGTGCAATTTGTACCATTTTGATGGTTTCTGTACCCAATTTTTGTGTTTTTGGGTCATTTTGATGATTTTTGAGCCCAATTTTTGTGTTTTTGGGCTATTTTCTTGTTGTTTGTATGCATTTTATGCTTTCAAAGGAGGGCATGTCTGCAGGGCTGACGCATGAGGCAAAAATGCCAAACAACGTGCAAAATAGCGTCTGTTCTCCTTCCCCTGCCATTGCCTCCTCAGTATGAGCTGACTGCAAGTTTTGTGGCTAGTCTCTACTCCATGATGCCGATCTGTACTTGGTTCATGTGTTGACGATCAAAAATCTAATTTTTGGATCTTCCACAAGAGATGCCTTTGGGCACTTAACACTCCATAATTCATGGTTCGTGCTCCATGGGACAAGGCCACCTCCGGAGCATCAGACAGCTCCCCTCCCTGTCACCAGACAAGTGGGAGGATATTGCAGCAGAGTACCCGGCGATTGAGAACATGCTGCCAGTGGTGTTAAGTAAAAAGTGTAAAAAAAAGTAGAAAGTGGAAAAAAGTGAAAAAAAAACTCTTCCCATTTCTGTCTCTCAGCAGAAGGACACCAGCAAGGGCTTAGGCAGCAAGACGGAGCAGAGCTGCTCCATCTGCATGCGACGGCACAAAGCAGTGGACTGCGATCAGTTCAAGAGCACCAAGCAGTGCAAGGACCAGATTACCAAATACAACCACTGCTACCGCTGCCTCATGAAGGGGCACACCATGTCTCAGTGCCGCAGCCAGTACAACAGCAGCAACTGCAACAGTGCCAGCCACCACTCTGCCCTCTGCTACTTGGCCTACGGAAGTGAAGTAATATGGTAATAGTAATACGGAAGCGGAAGTGAAGTAATATGGTTTTGGACCCCCGGAGGCAGAGTGAGGCACTTCGAAAAATCGAAGCGGTTAACCGGTTGATGCAACCGGCTGATGGGATCCGCGTCGCGAAGCGGATCATTTTCGGAAAAGTGCAATCGAAGCGGTTAACCGGTCGATTTTGCCTAAATCGACCGGTTGATGGGTCAAAATCGACCGGTTGATGGGTAAAAATCAGTCAAAATCAACCGGTTGATGGTAAAAATGACTGAATCAACCGGTTGAACCTGTTGATTTAACCAATGGGGTTAACCTGTTAATTGATGAACCTGTTGATTGTTCAACCGGTTGTTGGCGGTTGAAGTCACCATATTTTCCTGCCATTATTTCATGCCAGTGACTTATTAAGCAATGTTTTCCATAGTTTTCCATTGCATTATGCTGTCCGATATGTGTGCCATCTTTTTACATAGTTAGAGGTACCAGAGAAAAAAAAGTCGAAAAAATGCAAAATCAACCGGTTAACCGCGTCGATATCAACCGGTTGGGGATCCGTATCGATCCGCTTCGCAAAATCGAAGCAAAACGAAACGAAATATTTTCCGCGAAGTGCCTCACTCTGCCCGGAGGTTGAAGTGGAAGTGAAGTGAATTTCCATTTTACTTTCCACTTATTACTTTCCATTTCACTTTCCACTTTATTTGCTGTTTTAAGCACTAATTTTCTCAAATTTTCAAATTTTTTTTAAAATTTTTTAAAATTTTGAAAATTTTTCAAAATTTTTCTCAAAATTTTCTCAAACTTTTTTATCAGTTCATCAAGTAGGATTCTCTTTTGACTGTTTCAGCCATGCCTTGCATTGCATTTGCATTACTCTGTTTTGTTTCAGACACTCTCCCATGCAATTTGAAGCAATTTTGAGACAAATTGGGACGTTTTTATGCAAACAGACCAAAAAAGTGGAAAAAAGTGAAATCATTGTAAAAAGTGGAAAAAATTCAAATTTTTAAGTGTAACTAATTTTAGCTAAAATGCATGAGGTTAAAAGTGAAGCAAAATGATTGGGGGTTTTACTCTCGAAGTGGAAAAGTGAAATGAAACTGCCAAATAGTTTTACCTAACACCACTGCATGCTGCCCAAGCTGGGCTCTGCGTACATGCCGGTGCACATCCTTATCAGCCTGGACGTTGGAGGCCTCATCCTGGGCAAAATGCATCAAGAGGCAGACATCACCTCTCTCCTCTCGGTCAACAACTCCCCTGTCAGCCAGCTCCTCATTGGAGCACCCCAGTTTGAGGTGATGCTCTCAAGGAAGCAGAAGAGAGAAGCATCCATGCTTGTGAACGCGAGCGTGAGTGGAGAGCTCAAGGAGCTCTACACCCTCGAGAGTGAGGGCCTCACTGATGAAAAAATCCAGGAGGACGCCTGTGCCACCACCCTGCAGCGCTTCAAGGAGGACCTTCAGCGCAACTCTGGAGGCTGCTTCATGGCCCCCTTCCCCTTCAGGGACGGAGGGTTTGCAGAAGGAGCCAGGGACGGCAAAAACGAGGCTCTAAACCATCTGCACAGCCTGTGCAGAAAGCTGGAGAAGCGGACAGACCTCCGGGATGCCTTCCACCTCTCCATCCGACAGATGGTGGCAGCAGGCTACACAAGGAGGTGCCTCTGGAGGAGGTGGAGCAGCAGGATCGGCAGGTGTTCTACCCAGTGTGGCCCATTTTCTTATGCCATAATGTATACATTATAGAATATTAAAAAATACGTACTATTTTATAACTAGTATTTTTTGCATATTTTTAATTTTAATGTATCTATAATTTTTGAGGGGTTGGTTACAGAATATTTATGGCATAATAAAAAATATATTTTATAATATAGTGTAAATTTGCCCAAATCCAGCATCAATTGCCTGCATGACATGCAGAAAGTGCAACTCACGACTTGCAGTTATTGCAACTTGCAAAATTTGCAAGTTGGACAGTCAAGAATCTGACATGCAGAAAGGGCAACTCACAGTTTGCAGATATTGCATATTGCCAAATTTGCAAGTTGGACAGTCAATAAGCTGACATGCAGAAAGTGCAACTCACGGCTTGCAGATATTGCAACTTGCAAAATTTGCAAGTAGGACAGTCAAAAAGCTGACATGCAGAAAGTGTAACTCACGACTTGCAGCTATTGCATATTGCCAAATTTGCAAGTCGGACAGTCAATAAGCTGACATGCAGAAAGTGCAACTCACGTTCTTGACAAAATCATATGATCTGCAGAAGGGTGAGGTGGAGAAGATCCCTTCCTGGTATATGGGTTGGCAATTGGCAGTCAGAGCTGATGTATCCAACACCAGCGAGAAGCAGAAAGTTGGTCTTTATTAGTTTGACTTGCACATTCTGCAAGTTGCACATTCTGCAAGTTGCATTTTATGCAAGTTGCATTATATGCAAGTTGCATTATCTGCAAGTTGCACTTTCTGCAAGTGGCAGTTTCTGCAAGAGGCCACCAATGAATCCGGGAAGCAGAAGAAGGCAAGCTCACCCAGTGCAACTTGGAGAAAGTGCATCAATTTACAGATGTGATCAAGTTCTTGGCTGATGCCTCTCCTGCCTTCTTACTCCTGCAGCCCCTGGTGCTGGAGCTCCTGTCAACACCATCCTCAGGTGCAGCGGTTTCCATCCAAACAGCCAACTGATTGAAGGCAGTGCATGTAAGCTGCAGGTAGAAAAAATGTTCAGCTTTGCAGGGATCCTTGCCAATGGTCTCCGCAATTGCACTTCCAAGGATCTTTTGAATGCAGAGATCATGTTTGCTGGCAAAAAAGAGTGTGTTGCCAAGCAGTTTTTCTAAATAAGTCAGCGTCATTCAGTTGCCATTATCAAAGACTAAGAGGTTTTGTCTACATTGACTTCAGTACATGTCAACATTCCCATTCTGGTCATGTTTGTTCATCAGGCTCCTTATTGAGCATCAAATGCTTTTTACTCTGTCTCTATGTGCTGACTCACGATGACTACCAGTTTGGTCTTCAACTATGCTGCTGACAAAACAATGCAAGTTAGAATGACAAGTTGCAAAATCTGCAACATGCAAAAAGTGCAACATGCAAAATCTGCAACATGCAAACAGTATGTGTAACATGCAAAAAGTGCACGTCAAAATTGTATATTCTAATGTATAAATATTATTGGGGCTGTGCGAGCGGAGCGTAAGCACAGTCCCCTCTTAGCCAAGGACCAACCCTATTACAGCTTTTGAAAATATGATTGCCTGCCAAATATTTTGTGGGCATGTTACAGAGCTGTGAGTAGGCTCAATGGACGCAGCAGACACAGAGCTTTAATTTAAAAAAATTTTGCCAAATTTGGTTGAGAATTGGACAAGTTATTTTTTGCCATTGCTGAGCCCTAGGGTGCCTTAACCATATGTGCAAATCTGGCCTTCACGGGCTTCTACCAGGCTGTGGTGTACAAGCAGCTCATCATCAACTTCGTCTTGGGGCGTTTTAAAGGGTTTTTGGCCTCAATAACCGCATCATATAGGTAAATTGGGGCATAGATTACAAATCTTGTGTCCATTTGCTTACACATTGTCTTCATGGGCTTCTACTAGGCCATGGTGAACAAGCAGCTCATCATCAACTTCGTCTTGGGGCATTTTAAAAGGTTTTTGGCCGCAATAACTGCATCATATAGGTAAATTGGGGCGTAGATTACGAATCTGGGGTCCATTTGCTTCCACTTTGTCATCATGGGCTTCTACCAGGCTGTGGTGTACAAGAAGCTCATCATCAACTTCGTCTTGGGGCATTCTTAAAGATTTTTGAACTGCCGCAAGGACTTGGCCTGCGGGCAGTACTAAGGATTCACCCCAAAAAGAGGTGCGAGTCTATATATATATGTAAGCAAAGATTCCTCGGTGGTTTCTCAACCAAATTGGCTCATTTTTTCAGGAAATACCCAGCATGATGGCCGCTCAAACATAAGTTTTCGGACCTTGGCAAAAATTAGTGGAACTGTGACAATTGCAATTTCTCCGTTTTTTCAGGTGCCGATTTCATTAATTTTTGCCAAATTATCAAAATGTTTTGGATTTTTGGACCATATACAAGCAAATGGGCATCGAATTCGTAATCTGTGCCCAAAATTACCTATATGGTGCCATTTTTGAAATGCCGCCCAGGACTCGGCCTGGGGGCAGTACTAAGGATTCACCCCAAAAAACCCCTAAAAACCCCGTTTTTTAAGAAACATCATTACACTGGGTAGTCTTATTGGATCAGATCAAGAGGTGGGGCCAGGTATGCATGATATATGGATTCAGATTATTACCTACCTAATAGAGAGAGTTTGTTTAGACCATAATACAAGGGGCGGCAGATGGCAGTTCATCTCATGGGTTCAGCCACTTTGTGCAAATGAACCCCATGTTATGCTAGTTTGCCTCCAACTCTGCACCATATAAGTAATTTTGGCCATACATTACAAATCTGGGGTCCATTTGCTTTCACCTTGTCATCATGGGCTTCTACTAGGCTGTGATTAGCACAGCAATCAGCTCGTCATAAACTTCATCTTAAAGCATTGTACATATTGGGCTTCTGGTGGTTTTTTGGCCTTTGGCTGTTCAAAGTGGATGAAATTACTGAAATTGTGAATCTCCACTTCAGTGTTTATTCTCTCTTAGCTGGACTCTTAAAAAAGCTTGGTTGATGAAATTTATTTGATTCATCTTATCATGAAACTAGCTTGGGCCATAAGGTGATGAAATTAAATCTGACACTCTTATCATGAAAATATGCTTACTAAATTTAGAACTTTACTAAAGAGCTAAGAGAGCCCAGAAAATTTTGGCCACCCTAGGATTATTGTTTGGGTAGAGCTTTAAATAAAACTAAACATGGGTTAACATTTAGCAAGAAAATATGCATTATAATGAAAAAATATCATTTTGAATAATTTATTAATATTTTCCCAGTTTTTCAATTTTGCTTCCAACATTAATATCATATGATGGAAATTTTAACTCAAACGTTTTGTGCAAATCAATTAAAATATTTCTGATTTACTCTAACCTGTCATAAATTAAAAAAAACATTGGTGAAATTTTTCTGGGCTCTTTTAGCTCTTTAGTAAAGTTCTAAATTTAGTAAGCATATTTTCATGATAAGAGTGTCAGATTTAATTTCATCACCTTATGGCCCAAGCTAGTTTCATGATAAGATGAATCAAATAAATTTCATCACCTTTATGCCCAAGCTTTTTTTAAGAGTCCAGCTAAGAGAGAATAAACACTGAAGCAGAGATTCACAATTTCAGTAATACAATATTGTAAACAATATATATTCCATATTATATTGTATAAGGGCTGTTACAAAATATTTTAATTTTAATGTACCTATAATTTTTAGCCCTACCAATTTTAAATGTTAATGTGTAACTTTTTGAGACCAAAATGGGCCACACTGGTTCTACCTTCCCTGCTTCCCTGTCGAGAAATCCAGCTCTCAACACACAAAGTGCCATCCCATCCTGGACCCTACAGCTCGAGTCCTGCCCAACACGACCTTCAGTGATCTCCTGGAGACAGGGCCGCAGCTGCTGGGATCCTTGATGGGAATCCTGCTCCGATATTGCTTTTTGGAGATCTTGGTGGTGGGAGATTTGGAGAAAGCCTTTCTCCAGATCCTCCTTCTCCTGGAGCACAAAGACCTGGCCAGATGCATCTGGCTCCGGGTCCCTGCCAAGCCACTGGACTTTGAGAACTACGTGTACCTGAGGCTCACCCACATGGGCTTCGGGTTCAAGAGCAGCCCGTCATCAATTCCTTCCTGGAGGAGGAGGGCTCCAAACTAGCGAAGGAGGTTCAGTCCCTCATCTATGTGGACAATATCACCTTCAAGGCCTCCAACATCACTGAGGTGATGCGGAAGACGAGAGAGGCAGTGATCATCTTTGACGCAGCTAAGATGAACCTTCATGAGTTCATGAGCAACAGCAAAGTCTTCAACGTCAGCCTCTCTGAGGAGGAGAAAGGGAAGATGGAGGGAGTGAAGGTGCTGGGTGTCAGCTGGGACATCACCCTCGATGCCTTCTACATTGGCCACATGGACATCAACTTCCCCCTCTGGCCCTGCACCAAATGGACCACCATCAAGAGGTTTGCCCATCGCTTCAACCCACATGGCTTACACTCACCTGTCATCATCCTCCCCAAGCTCCTCTTCAGCCAGATTCAGGCTGATGGCTATGATTGGGACAACTCTGTCACCACACAGTTTAAAGACTGGTGGACGGAGGTGCTGGAAGACGTGGAAGGGTTACCCTCGGTGAAGATCCAGAGGAGGGTGGCCTGGTCCCCACAGTCGAAGATCTGGCTGCTGGCATTGCACAGCTGCTGCTGCTATGCCTACTCCTTCACCTCCAGCGTCAACGCCACCACCTACATCAACAATCAGAACTCTGGGTCTGCCATCTATAGATGAAAGCCTTTGGGCCAATCATCTCCATCCTCATGAAGGAGAAGGGATGCTTGCCATTGGCTGAGGCAAACATGATCCGGGACCTGGACCTGTTCCGGGGCAAGTCCGGCTTGCTCCGCTGCAGCAACAGACTGGCCATGGCCAACGTCCCCGTGGATGCCAAGCACCCGCTGCTCCTGCCCAATGACCACCCATTCATGGTACTTCTGGTCCTCCACTTTCACGAACTGGCAGGACATCTGAAGGCCAGAGAGATGGCAGGGCTCTTTTGGAAGCGCTATTGGATAACTAGCACTATTCGGAAGATGCTGTCCTTCATAAGGCTATGCAGCATCTGCAGAAGATTTGAGGCAATGCCATTCGCCTCTCCATGCTTCTGCCCATATCCAGCCCTGCACTTTGACAGTGCTTGCGCCATGCAGCATGTGTCTATTGACTTGAAAGGGCCCATCAGCCAAATTCAGGTCTATCAAGACCCTGAGCAGAAGTTGGAGCCCTATCAAAAGTACAAGAAAGCAAAGGAGCCAGTGGTGGAGAGGACCGGATATATTTTGGTTTATCTCTGCCAGGTGTTGTGAGTGGTGGTGCTCCAGCTCATCCCAGACCTAGAGGGAAAGAGCATCGCGAATGGCCTGGGCACCATCATGGCCAGGGTTGGCTTCCCCAGGCAGGTCTACTGCAACAACGCAAAGCCACTCCTCTGGGCCGCAAAGTCCCTGTTCAGCAAGGCTAGCTCTGCGGAGTGGAAGGCCGATGACCTGGCCATCACTGCCTTCTTCGCCAAGAACCACATCCACATATGCACCATCCCTCCCACTCATCCAGGTTCTGCAGGATCAGTAGAGAACATGGTGGGATTGACGGCAAAGGTGCTGAAGAGGTTGGCGTCCAGGTGCAAGCTGAAGGAGTATGAGCTGATGCTCCTCCTGGCCCAGACCAAGGCCATCATCAACTGCCAGCCCCTCTTTGCATACGGCGAGTCCAGCTCCATTGTCATACCTTCACACTTCCTTCATCCTCAACTCAACCTCGTCCTCCTGCCCAAGTGGGATGATGAAGTGAAAAACCCAGAGGTGCTGTACGGAGTGAGAGTAAAGCTGCTGAAGGTGTACGAGCACCAGCTGGCCAAGCTCTGGCAGATGTTCAAGGAGAACCTGCCACAGGTCTTGATTGAAGAGCACAAGAACCACTACAAGCCCAGGAAGGGGGGGGGCCCCGGGAGGCCCAAGGAAGGGAGGGGGGGGGGGGCCGGGAAAAAAAGGCCCCCTGAGACCCCCCTCAAGCCAAGCCCCCCAGGGGGGCCCCCCCCTTTTTGCTTTTTAAGGGAAAGGGCGAAGGGGCCCTTTGGAAGGGAAGGGAAGGGGCCCTTTAAGGGAAGGGGCCCTTTCGAAGGGGCGCAGGGGGGGGGGAGGGGAAGGAAGGGGGGCGGCAAACAGAGTGAGGCGCCCCCCCACCACCCCTCCTACCCCATACCCATCCTCTATGAGCCCCCAACACCCTCCACACCCACCGACCCCCCAGAAGTCCCACCCAGACTGGGGGGGGGGGGGGGGGAAAGAGGGAGAGGAAGGAGGAGACCTGGAACCTGGGGGCCAGGGACAAGGTTGTTGAGGGGGAACACCCCCCCTTCAAGGGAAAACAGGAAGCCCCCTCCCTCGCCCCCTCCACTCCCAGGACCCTTCCCACAAAGGAACCTTCGAAGGGCATTTTGAAGCACCAGTCAGAGAGAAGGTGCAGAGTGATATGAGGAGGTGCAGAGTGATATGAGGAGGTGCAGAGTACGACTCCCTGGATGAGGCCACCTTAGGAAGCCAGCCAACTCAGGACTTCTACAACACCAGGATGCCTAGAGACACTCAGGCCCTGCTTTCCCTCCAGGAAGAGCATCAAGAGCAGGAGCCCAGCGGCCTGTGCAAGGAGTTCCTTGGCTTGGCCAGAGGCTGCTACAGGGGGGTCAATTTAAGTTACATAACATAACGTACTACCACATAACATAACATAAAAAATCCACATAACATAACGTAAAAATATTTTTTGCATAACATAACATCCGCATAACATAACATTACTTTCACATAACATAACCGAGATTGTTATGTTATGTATAGGAAATATGTTATGTTATGCGGGAGAAAACAGGCTTTAATGTTATGTGCTGCATAAGAAAAGTGGGTATAGAGTTATGTTATGCGTAAGAAAAGTGGGTATAGAGTTATGTTATGCGTAAGAAAAGTGGGTATAGAGTTATGTTATGTAAATGCAATGGTGTATTTTTACTAAAATAAAAGTTCTCCCTTCCCTTCCCTTGGACCTTACCTTCTTCCATCCTCTGTCCTTCCCTTCCGATGACCTTCCCTTCCCTCCACTGACCTTCAATTCCTCCCTGGACCTTCCCTCCCCTGGACCTTCCCTCCCCTGACCTTCCCTCCCCTGACCTTCCTTCCCTTCCCTTGGACATTCCCTTCTTCCATCCTCTGTCCTTCCCTTCCCCATGACCTTCCCTTCCCTCCACCGACCTTCAATCCCTCCCCTGGACCTTCCCTTCCATCCCCTGTCCTTCCCTTCCCTCCCCCATGGCCTTCCCTTCCCTACACCAACTCCACCAACCTTCCCTTCCCCATGATTTTCCCTTCCCTACACCGACCTTCAATTCCTCCCCTGGACCTTCCCTTCCATCCCCTGTCCTTCCCTTCACTCCCCCATGACCTTCCCTTCCCTACACCAACCTTCCCTTCCCCATGACCTTATGTTATGCTATGTTTTGTTATGTTATGTGATGTGAACGAAAATTATGTTATGTTATGTAAATGAAAAGTAAATGTTATGTTATGTAAATGTTATGTTCTATAAATAATGTTATGTTATGTGCCAAAAGTTCCGTTTTATAAGTTCTAGTTGAGGCTGAGCATCGATTGGCAACAGCCAATAATATCTAGGGTCGCTTTAAATGTTTTCATTAATATATGCGTTTTGTGCATTTGCTCAAGTTTTTAGCAAACTTTTTTTGTCAACTTCATGTGCAGCAGGATTGAAAACTAAAGCACTGGGTCTGATGATGAGACAGAGAGAAAAAATGCACCGGCCAAAAATTGGCAAAAGCTGGAGACCAGTTTTGTCACTCCTCCTCTAGACAATCAAAACAATTTGCAATCGAAAAATTGTCTGCTGAGCCTTTTTATGGAGCCCCGATGGGGTTGCTAGTACACTAATACATAACGTAACATAACACTTCACTTACATAACATAACAAAACAATTAGGGCACAAATTTGCCAATTTCACTAAATTTTTGGTCCAAACTATCCATTCAGTGACCAGATTCTCACTGAATGCATCAAAACGAGGCCATGTATACCCATAACATGGATGCATGAGGTTTATTTGAAAATTCCAACTTTTAATGTCCTGGTCTTAATTTTCCCCATTAGCAGTGAGGGGGTTTAGACCATTTGTTAGGGAGGTTCCCTACTTGTGGCAAGTTGCATTGCCATAATATGCTTGCTTGGCCTACCTGCAGCACTCAGGTACTCAATGCACTGCATCCCATTGTCTGCTGAGCCTTTTAATGGAGCCCCGATGGGGTTGCTAGTACACTAATACATAACGTAACATAACACTTCACTTACATAACATAACATAACAATTAGGGCACAAATTTGCCAATTTCACTAAACTTTTGGTCCAAACTATTCATTCAGTGACCAGATTCTCACTGAATGCATCAAAACGAGGCCATGTATACCCATAACATGGATGCATGAGGTTTATTTGAAAATTCTAACTTTTAATGTCCTGGTCTTAATTTTCCCCATTAGCAGTGCGGGGGTTTAGACCATTTGTTAGGGAGGTTCCCTACTTGTGGCAAGTTGCATTGCCATAATATGCTTGCTTGGCCTACCTGCAGCACTCAGGTACTCAATGCACTGCATCCCATTGTCTGCTGAGCCTTTTTATGGAGCCCCGATGGGGTTGCTAGTACACTAATACATAACGTAACATAACACTTCACTTACATAACATAACATAACAATTAGGGCACAAATTTGCCAATTTCACTAAACTTTTGGTCCAAACTATTCATTCAGTGACCAGATTCTCACTGAATGCATCAAAACGAGGCCATGTATACCCATAACATGGATGCATGAGGTTTATTTGAAAATTCTAACTTTTAATGTCCTGGTCTTAATTTTCCCCATTAGCAGTGAGGGGGTTTAGACCATTTGTTAGGGAGGTTCCCTACTTGTGACAAGTTGCATTGCCATAATATGCTTGCTTGGTCTACCTGCAGCACTCAGGTACTCAATGCACTGCATCCCATTGTCTGCTGAGCCTTTTTATGGAGCCCCGATGGGGTTGCTAGTACACTAATACATAACGTAACATAACACTTCACTTACATAACATAACAAAACAATTAGGGCACAAATTTGCCAATTTCACTAAATTTTTGGTCCAAACTATCCATTCAGTGACCAGATTCTCACTGAATGCATAAACAGCAAAACGAGGCCATGAGTACACCATAACATGGATGCATGAGGTTTATTTGAAAATTCCAACTTTTAATGTCCTGGTCTTAATTTTCCCCATTAGCAGTGATTAACCATTAATCCCTACTACAACACCAAAATCCTCACCTCACACCAACTCAACACCACCCATCTCTACCTTATACCCCACAACAAAAAAAACAAAAAAATAAAAATTTTATAACAAATTTCAATTCTACAAAATTTTTACAAATAAAAATATACCTAGAAACTCACTAAAAAATCACCAATAAAACTAAATAAAAACACACCACAACAAATCAAAAACTCCCAAATAAAATAAATCAATTTTAAATAAACATTTTATCAAAAAAAAAATATATAAAAAAATTTAAACAATCCAACAAAAAAAAAAAAAAACCAAAACCCCACAAAAAAAAAACACACACCAAACCCAAAAAAAACAACCAACAAAAACACCCAAACACCAACAAACAAACCACCAAAACAACCACAAACCAACCCCCAAAAAAAACAACCACAAAAACCCACCAAAACAACAAAAAAACAAAAAAAACAAAAAAAAAAACCAAAACCACCCCCCCCCACAACCCCAACCCCCCACCCCCCCCCCACCACCACACCCCACACACACCAAAACACCAGATGATGAGGTTTATTTGATTCTCTCAATTTCCCACCCATTTGTTAAGGAGGTTCCCTACTTGTGGCAAGTTGCATTGCCATAATATGCTTGCTTGGCCTACCTGCAGCCAGGGTTGCCGGAATCATTAGAGAATATTTTATTCTGTATTCTGAAAATCTAGAATCCATAGTATTCTGTAAGGTTGGAAATTGGCAGATTTTATTCCGATTTTATTCTATAAATTTTGGAAGCTTGATTTTATTCTGATTTTATTCTATAAGAATTTCATATAGAATATTAAAAAATATATTGTCCAAAATCCTTACAGAATCTATACCCCTGGCATTACCTGGGGCCGGGTAACACCTGAACCAGGTAACACCTGAATCAGGTAACACCTGAATCAGGAAACACCTAAATCAGGCAACACCTGAATAAGGTAACACCTTAATCAGGTAACACTTGAATCAGGTAAAAGCTGAATCAGGTAACACCTGAATCAGGTAACACCTGATTCAGGTAACACCTGAACCAGATTTGCACCTGCTTACCTGGTGACCTTACCTGATTGGATTTGCAAGGATTCTGGATCCAGCCCACCACAAGTTTGATGTGTCACCTGCTGCAACTGCTCTCCTTAACCCCCAACGCAAGTGCAAAGGCTTCAATCCCAAGCTCACCAAGGCCTATATTATCCGCAAGTGCTCCAGCAACGAGGTAGAAGAGGTCCAAGATCGTCCGCCAGTGCCCCATCAGCCCAGTAAACAAGAACTCAGAAACAGATAGAGTCATCTTCAATATTTGCCAGATGCACGTGTGGATGATAGTCTCAAAGAAAGTCTGATGGCCAGTCTGAAAGAGAAGAACAGCCAGGGCTCCACCTTCAGCACATCCTCGCAAGACTCTTCCACCTCACCGCTGCTGATGCAATCACCCAGCTCAACCTTTTCTTCAGCACCATCATTGCTTGCTCTGGTTAATTTCGGACCATTCCTCAGTGTTACCTGAATCAGGTGTTACCTGATTCAGGTGCTACCTGATTCAATGTTTCCTGAATTAGGTGTTATCTGAATCAAGCAATTACCTGAATCAGGCGTTACCTGATTCAGGTGTTACCTGATTCACGTGTTACCTGATTCAGATGTTTCCTGAATTAGGTGTTACCTGAATCAAGCAATTACCTGAATCAAGCGTTACCTGATTCAGGTGTTACCTGATTCAGGTGTTACCTGATTCAGGTGTTACCTGATTCAGGTGTTACCTGATTCAGGTGTTACCTGAATTAGGTGTTACCTGATTCAGGTGTTACCTGATTCAGGTGTTACCTGATTCAAATGTTTCCTGAATTAGGTGTTATCTGAATCAAGCAATTACCTGAATCAGGCGTTACCTGATTCAGGTGTTACCTGATTCAGGTGTTTCCTGAATTAGGTGTTACCTGATTCAGGTGTTACCTGATTCAAATGTTTCCTGAATTAGGTGTTACCTGAATCAAGCAATTACCTGAATCAGGCGTTACCTGATTCAGGTGTTACCTGATTCAGGTGTTACCTGATTCAGATGTTTCCTGAATTAGGGTATCGAACAAACAAACAACAGGCGTACATCAGGTGTTACCTGATTCAGGTGTTACCGTGTTTCAGGTGTTACCTGATTCAGGTGTTACCTGATTCATTTGTTACCTGATTCAGGTGTTACCTGAATTAGGTGTTACCTGATTCAGGTGTTACCTGATTCAGGTGTTACCTGATTCAGGTGTTACCTGAATTAGGTGTTACCTGATTCAGGTGTTACCTAATTCAGATGTTTCCTGAATTAGGTGTTACCTGAATCAAGCAATTACGTGAATCAGGCGTTACCTGATTCAGGTGTTACCTGAATTAGGTGTTACCTGATTAGGTGTTACCTGAATCAAGCAATTACGTGAATCAGGTATTACCTGATTCAGGTGTTACCTGAGTCAGGTAGGACTTGATTCAGGTGTTTCCTGATTCCGGTGTTACCTAACTCAGATGTTTCCTGAATTGGGTGTTACTTGAATCAAGCTATTACCTGAATCAGGTGTTACCTGATTCAGGTGTTACCTGAGTCAGGTGTTACCTGATTCAGGTGTTACCTGGCTCAGGTGATATCCGGCCTTTCAAAATCATTGTCTGAATCTGGAATCTCACTCCAGAATATATTCTGTCTATGGAATATTTTATTCCGATTTTATTCCATAAATTTTGGAGGCCAGATTTTATTCTGATTTTATTCTCTAAATTTTGGAGGCCAGATTTTATTCTGATTTTATTCTGTAAGAAATGACCAAGTGCGGCAACCCTGCCTGCAGCACTCAGGTACTCAATGCACTGCATCCCATTGTCTGCTGAGCCTTTTTATGGAGCCCCGATGGGGTTGCTAGTACACTAATACATAACGTAACATAACACTTCACTTACATAACATAACAAAACAATTAGGGCACAAATTTGCCAATTTCACTAAATTTTTGGTCCAAACTATCCATTCAGTGACCAGATTCTCACTGAATGCATCAAAACGAGGCCATGTATACCCATAACATGGATGCATTAAGTTTTTTTTGAAAATTCCAACTTTTAATGTCCTGGTCTTAATTTTCCCCATTAGCAGTGAGGGGGTTTAGACCATTTGTTAGGGAGTTTCCCTACTTGTGGCAAGTTGCATTGCCATAATATGCTTGCTTGGCCTACCTGCAGCACTCAGGTACTCAATGCACTGCATCCCATTGTCTGCTGAGCCTTTTTATGGAGCCCCGATGGGGTTGCTAGTACACTAATACATAACGTAACATAACACTTCACTTACATAACATAACATAACAATTAGGGCACAAATTTGCCAATTTCACTAAATTTTTGGTCCAAACTATTCATTCAGTGACCAGATTCTCACTGAATGCATCAAAACGAGGCCATGTATACCCATAACATGGATGCATGAGGTTTATTTGAAAATTCCAACTTTTAATGTCCTGGTCTTAATTTTCCCCATTAGCATTGAGGGGGTTTAGACCATTTGTTAGGGAGGTTCCCTACTTGTGGCGAGTTGCATTGCCATAATATGCTTGCTTGGCCTACCTGCATCACTCAGGTACTCAATGCACTGCATCCCTTTGGCTGCTGAGCCTTTTTATGGAGCATAGCACTTTTATTTTAGTAAAAATACACCATTGCATTTACATAACATAACTCTATACCCACTTTTCTTACGCATAACATAACTCTATACCCACTTTTCTTATGCATAACATAACTCTATACCCACTTTTCTTATGCAGCACATAACATTAAAGCCTGTTTTCTCCCGCATAACATAACATATTTCCTATACATAACATAACAATCTCGGTTATGTTATGTGAAAGTAATGTTATGTTATGTGGATGATATGTTATGCAAAAAATATTTTTATGTTATGTTATGTGGATTTTTTATGTTATGTTATGTGGTAGTACGTTATGTTATGTAACTTAAATCAGCCCCAATTATCCTGACCTTGGCTGCTGACCCTAACAGCCCACTCTGAAAAGAGAGACAGTTTGCTAGCCAAGGCAAAAGTGTGCAAATTCACAACAAAACTCATAGCCTCATTGACGTCTGCAGGGACACGACACCCATGCCATGTGTACCCTGTCCCTGCTAGCAGAAGCCAGCTACCAAAAACAAGACTCAATCGCAGAAAGTTCAATGGCTCATCTTGGGTCATTTCACGATAGCTGCTCTGCCTAAAACGGAAATAAAACCACTAGCTGGAAAATGATCACTACCCTGTGGAACTGGCAAAATAGACATTGCCTATAGTTCCCAGCCTTAGCCCTGACCACCAGCTAAGCGGCTCCAGATACCCAATCGCCTCCCCTTGTCTTGGCAAGCATAGCTTAATAGGGAAAGCTACCCCGCCATCGCTGAAAGCATATTTCAAATCCCTGATGGATACTGCGCATTTCCCCTGCCATGCACTTTGCCCTACACTGCAGCTGACTTTCGCTAACTGTATGATATATTTCGGCTTTTGGAAGTCTGTTTGGGCGCGCCTTCAAAGCCTAGGCTGAAGTTTGGGGGAGCCTACTAAAGAAGGGATCCCATTGGACATATGCCACCTGCTTTTTGCTCCTTGGCTCTGGACCATCAGACATTCTGTCCAGTCTTTTGATACAAAAGGAGGATTGATCAGTTGTGCACCCCATGCCAACTGAGCCCTAATTTACTCCAGAGGGTAATCACTATCAACTAGAAAACAACAGGGAGCTGGAAGTATGCATCGCTGATGCTTCAGTGCCAACAAGGCTGACGTCAATGATGACGACACACTCTCCCCTCCATACCTTCATAGTTGGGACATTCCTATTGTGAGAGATGCGTGGTGCTTGCTTCTGTGGAGTGGGCAGCTCTTCCGAGCGCTAGGCATTTACTGGATGGAAAGTGGACTGATCAGAGGATAGGAGGAAGGCAGCAGTGATCACCGCATACAACACAATCGTAGACCATACATCCACTAGGGCTGAATCATGGCGGTGATGCAGCTGCTGTTGCCATAGTTCTTCACGTGCTCCTCGGTCACCAGGTTGCCCAAGATGCTCGACCTTGGCACTTCCTCGCACCTCACATCCCCCCACCAGCTCTCACTTATAGGTGAGGCGAGATATGGGCTTAGGTGCAGGCCTTAGCCCTGGATGGGCCCCAGAGGTCTCTGATTTGCTGTCGGAGGCATCCAGATTCCATCTGGAGGAAGTAGCCAGAGGTGCCACTGCTTGTTCGCATTGGACTGAACCAGTAAAGGGTTGTTTAGAGCCCTTTGTGCCCTTCATCTTCAACACTAGCCCTTCTTGGCTGGTCCCCAGACCCTTGTTGCCGGCAGGCTTTGAGCTGCTCTGCGCAGTGCTTTTGCCACTGGCAGTAGTTGGGCTCGCCCTCTGCATTGTTGACCCAGCCCTGCTGCTGGTCACTGTGGTCGGTGCCTCTTTAGTAGGCGCCAATAAGGGTTGTCCCAATGGCAGATTAGCTGCGGGAGCTGGCAAAGGCAACGCAGCCGGCAAGGTCTCTGCAGGCGCAGGCAAAGGCAAGGCCACCCTTGGTGCGGGCAATGGCAAAGCCACGCCTGCTGCGGGTGCACCAACGAGTTCTTTGTTGTCATCATCCTCATACTGCACTGCCAATCCAGGCGGCAGTTCAACATGCTGCTTCAGCTGGTCTAAGTGCACCCATTTGGTCACTTGAGGCTCGCCCACTACTCTGAGTATATGAGCATTAGAGCCTTTTATCTCTAATATCTGCCAGAGTGCGCTCCAGCAAGGCTCTAACTTGTTCCTTATGAACACTTTGTAGTACACCAACTCACCTGCTTTTAGCACTGACAGTCTTGCTGAATGGTCATATCACTCGCGGTATGCAGCCTGCTGAGCAGCAGTTCACTCTTGCATTAGCTTTTGCACTAATCTCAAATTCTCTCTAGCTGCCAGCAAATAGTCTCGCTGATTCACTGGATAATCCATCTGTGAATACTCCAATCCTGGAGGCAAGGGTAGTTGGCAATCAGTACCAAACAAGGCATGGTAAGGGTTATTGCCTATGACCTTACAGAAACTGGTATTGTATGCAAATACAGCATACGGCAAGAATTCCAACCATTTTGATGGGTTAGCATGGCAATATTTGGTTATAATTAGAGCCAAACTCTTGTTGAATCGCTCACACTTCCCATTCCCTTGTGGATGGTATGAAGACATCTGAATCTTAGCCGTTCCAATCATATCCATCAAATGTTTGACTAATTATGAGGTAAATTGGGTTCCTCTGTCTGTTAACCATCTACTAGGTTTTTCATGAACTAGTACCACTTCTGATACTACTATCCCCGCTACTGTCTTAGCCAGCATGTCTTTCATCGGCTTAGCAATAGCATAATTGCTGAAGATATCAGTTATCGTTAATATGTTATGATGACTTCTCACTGCAGGATTAATGGGGCCCACAATATCTGAAGCTACAAGTTCCCAAGGTCTAGTTGCTACCACTGACCATAACTGTTCTCTGCCTCCATGATTTGCTGGATTGCTAACCTGGCAATCTTTGCATGCTGCACAGAAGGCCTTTATGTCCTTCACCATATTTTCCCAAAAGAACTTTTTCTTTATATTTTGGTAGCATCGCAAATATGCAAAGTGCCCACTGAAGACTCCTGAATGAAATGTCTTCAGAATAAATGGAACAACAGATCTAGGGGCATATAACTGTCCCTCCACCCCTCCCCCATCAAGGAAGACAAGATCGTCTTCGATGAAGTAGAGGTGGCTCTGGCTCACTATTCTTGTCGCCAGATCATAGTCTTCTGGAACTGTTCCATCCGTCAAATAAGTTTTCATCCCTATGCAAAAATCATCGACTTTTTGCACTTTGCGAATATTTGTGCAAATTTGTTTTTGAGTTCCTCTTGAGTTGAAATCTCAGCCATTTCTGCCTCAATTTCTTCTCCATTTTGTCCAAAAATTGACAATTTTGGTGAGAAACTAACACCTTTTTGTGTTTTCTGAAAATTTTCCAGATTATTTTCTGGATTTCTAACTTTTTTATGGCATTTTCCACAAATCTTTTGATTTTCGCCACAAATTTTCTGACATTTTTGGCAAAATTTTTGACTTTGCTCCAATCTCACCAAACATATTTGGCAAATTTTAAATTTTGTGCAATCTTCATTTTCTATGCATTTTCTGCAATATTTTCATGAAATTTCTGCATTTTCTTTTCCTGCTTTTGCAGTAGCCTTATAAGAATCTGAATTCATCCCCGGAAATGGCTGGGGTAATTCTTCGTACATTCTTGACAAAGCATCTGCCACAGTATTATCACAGCCTTTTTTATAATGCAATTGCGGTTGATAATCTCATATTTTCAACACCCATCTATTCAAGATGGCATTGGCCATAAAATTATTCATCATGTACTCCAACGGTTTATGATCCGTTTCAATGATAATAGCTGGATGACCATAAATAATGGTTTTTGAACTGCCGCCCAGGACTTGGCCTGGGGGCAGTACTAAGGATTCACCCCAAAATGGGGTGTGAGTCTATATATATATGTGAGCAAAGATTCCTCTGCGGTTTCTCAACCAAATTGGCTCATTTTTTCAGGAAATGTCAGGCATGTTGGCCGCTACAACATATGTTTTGGGACCTTGGCGAAAATTATTGGAACTGTGACAATTGCGTTTTTTCGAATTTCAGCCATTTTGACCTCAAGTTTAGGTCTCTGGTATTTTGAAATGAGCCTTATACTATGCACTATCATTTCGGCCATAAAATTCCCTTTTAAATGGCGTTTAAAACATGCAAAAAGGTTCAGTAGAACCCAACTTATGCTATTTTTGAACTGCCGCCCAGGACTTGGCCTGGGGGCAGTATTGGATTCACCCCAAAAACCCCTAAGTCCCAGACCCCATTTTTCATAAAACATCAGCTGACTGGGTCGCCTTATTTATTACTAAATGGTGCATTTTTGACTAATGGACCTATTGGAGATTATAAAGGGCGGCAGTTCACCTCATGGGTTCAGCCACTTTGTGCAAATGAACCCCATGTTATACTAGTCCATCTATTTAAAGCAAACAAAATTGCTGCTGCCTCCAATTTTACTATTGGATAATGCCTCTCTGCATCATTTAGCATATGGCTAGCATAAGCAATGACTTTTTCACTGCCCTGAGCATCGTTTTGCGACAAAATTGCTTCCATACCTGACAATGAGGCATCAGACCTAATCATGAAAGGTCTTTTCGGATCTAAGCTTGGAAAAGTGAGAACCGGCGGCAAAGATAGTGCCTTATTCAGCTGGACGAAGGCCTTCTCTTGGCTGTCCTGCCACTTATATTTAATGCCCTTTTTTAGCAGTGCATAAAGTGGTTCTTCTATTGTTGCGAAATTTTTCACAAGTTTGTGATAATAACAGCATAAGCCTAAAAATCTTTACAAGGCATTAACCGACACAGGTCACAAGTAATTTTTTACTGCTTCAACTTTTGAATCATCTATGCGACTTCCATTTTTGGAAATAATATGACCCAAGTATTTGACTTTGTCCTTCAAAAACTCACATTTTCGAAGTTTGCATTTCAATTTTGCATTGCGTAGTCACTTTAATGTTTCTCTTAATGCCATCAAAAGTTCGTCGAATGTTTTTCCGGCGACTAATAAGTCATCTATGTAGACCCAAACGTTTTTCCACAGTAAATATTTCATTACCATTTGCATTAACCTTTGAAATGTCAAAACTGCATTGCAAGCCCCTATTGGCAGACGTAAATAATGAAATAGGCCAATATGCATGCGGAAAGCAGTGATTTTTTTGTCAATAGCCTGCTTGCAAGTCCATGGCCACAAAAAATTTCATTCCAGTCAATGTGGACAGAATGTAATCTGCACTAGGCAAATTATAAATATCTTTCACTGTTTTTGAGTTTAAATGATGGTAATCATGCACAATTCTGTCTGATTTGTCTGGTTTTGGAACCAAAACGACCACGCTTGAATATGACGAATCACTTGGCTCTATTGCACCCTGTTTTAGAAGCTCTGTTACTTTTGCTTCTATGGCCGCTCTCTTTGCCAGAGCAATAGGTCTACTTTTGTCAAATGGCGTATAATCCATCAACTCTATTTTATGCTCAACCAGATTGCAACCACCTATGTCATAATCGTCTCAACCAAAACAATCTTGATATTCTAATATTAATTGTAAAATTGCTTTTTTTATAATTACTAGGCATTTTTTCTGAACCAATTTTCACATTTTTGCAAATATTTTTGAGATGTTCCTTTAGCAGAACTCTTCTATCGAGCTCTTCTACAGCTGTAGTTTCTTGCACCCCTGAAATCGTTGCTTCCCAGCCATCTGCCGGTAACTTTAAAACTTTCCAGAATTGCCCTACACCAATTGCTCCGCACCCAATATTGGTGCTAGATATGCCCTCGTCATTTGACTCTTGGACAATTTGTCTGGGCAATTTTACCCTAGGACATTTAAATCCTGTTATTTGTAATCCAAAAATAGTAGCATTTCCTACTTTTTCCAGGTTTTTTGAAGTTTTTATATCTTCTCTGATCTCTAAATACCCAATCAGACAGTTTTCTTTCATTTTCATGGTTTTTTCACCACAATTTTGGACAGGTACTGCAATTGTCCCATCCCTGCTCACAACTAATCCTGTTGCTGAGAATAAGCCACTTTTCTCCCTTATTTCTGGGTGGAAAATGTACATTTGCACATTTGGCAATTTGGTCAAATTTGGAGCCAATTCTACCAAAGAAATTTCTCCTGGAAGTAATTTTTCAGGCTTTTTTGGAAAAACCTGCAGATAACCTGCTGCTATCTGCTTCAAATCAGTTAATACTCTGATTTCCTTATCTCTATCATTGATCTCAACTGGACCAATTTTCTTCAAAAAATCTACACCCAAAATCAGGTCATAAACTCTTGAAAAACCTTCAATGACAGAAAATGTCACTGGGACCTGAATGTCCAAGGTCATTATGTCCAAAGTTATTTGTCCATAAACATTTAAATTATGCCCTGATATGCTGACGATCTGTAATGGGCCATTTTTGTCAAGACCCCCTTTGCAAATTCCTATTTTTGCTAATTTGTCATATGTTGCCTTACTTAAACAAGACATTTCTGCTCCGGTATCAATCATTCCAGTGCCAAAAACTGAACTATTGAACCACACATGAACAGTTGGTCATGATTGTTGGTCAATTAGGCCAATTTCTATCTTTTTTGACATTTTATAGTTTTTGAATTTCAGGTGGATTTTGCTGTTTCTTCTGGAATCTGGGCCAAAGTTATACTTTTGCCTCCCGGCAAGCGCAATTCGCCTGTCCAACCTGTCAGTTCTTTTCAACCATTTCACAAGGCTCATCACTGTCAAGTGATACCCTTCTGCCCAATGTTCTTGTCGGCATTCCAGCCCTTGAAGGCGGTGGGGTTACTGGCTCTCTGAGTCTCCAGTGGGCACACAAATCACTCAGCCACTCAATCCCCCGCCCCACCCTTTTTCTCACCCAAGTCCCAGACTTGCACACTCGAGTGACGTGCGGGTTTTGAGGGTTTTCGTTTGCCCAATGCTTTATGTAAGCTAGCAAAACTTGCAATGCTATATATGCACATAAGAGCATAAACACCAATCCTAGAACAAGTATATGGTGCAAAGCGCAATAGGTGACCGTGGAGCATATTCCCCCTTCCACCTTCACCAGTAGCAGATGCCAACAATTAAGGAATGGTTTCATTGCATGGGTGAAATTTTCTCTCAAAAGGGTAAGTCTGCGGCTTTTCAGCCATTTTCAAAAGTAAGCACAGATTTAGAATCGGTATATATGACTTGTGAATCAAAAAACCAAAGTCTTCTGTGCAATTCTTAGCCGTTCAGCTGCTACTAATTATTGATACTATTGGCATGTGTGAGAGTTTGTCACTCAAGAGGAAAAGTCTGTGGTTTCTCATCCATTTTCAAAAGTAAGCACATATTTAGAACCAGCATACATGAATTGTGAATAAAAAACTCAAGTCTTACGTTCAATTCTCAGCCGTTCAGACGCTATAGGGGAAAATGGTAATTTTCGGGAAAAAATTTGTCCTACTCAGGAGATTAATGTTTCTAATTGTCCGGCACCAGCTCCACCCCCCCAGGATCCAAGCGGCACATTATAGCTTTCAGGAAAAAAGTATGTTCAGATCCATTGAGAATTTGCCCATGCCCAGCATTTCCAGATACATATACATATATATCTATATATATATATATATATATATATATATATATATATATATATATATATATATATATATATATATATATATATATATATATATATATATATATATATATATATGTGATGACAAAAGTTGAGTAACCTCTATAGACCATGGAGCGGCCCTTTGGGCCGCTCCCGCGGTCAAAAATGCTTATTAGATTGATAAGCAATTGTTTTGGGCCAGAAAAAATATGTGGCCCATAGCCCTTGAGTTCCTTTGCCTACAGCTTCGAAAGTGTCCACAATGCTGCCAGTGCTGTTTGCCACTAGGCCACCCAATTTCCCTCCTGCTTCAGCTACTGAAGCCAAGAAAAGCTCCAGGTCAACCGCCTGGTAGCTCGCCTCTGCAGCTAACACTTGTAGCTGTGCTTTTATTGTCTGAGTCTGATGAATGACTGTTGCTAGTCCTTCCAGGCTACTTAGGTGAGACCACCGCTCCTCCATGAATAAAGAAGGTGCATCAAACAGAATTGGACTGCTTGGTAAGGCCAGACGCTGCTCCAAATCTAAGACCTCCACTGCCACTTTCAAGCCTTTCCAATTCCAGAAAGCCATTTTTCCTTCAACGTCCTCACCATCCTGGAAATATCCTTTCTGAGCATAAATACACTCGTTCTCCATTCCTACTTTCGATAGTTCCCTTGTGCTGGGTACTAAAAACCACAATTTTTGCTACCAAATTACAGGTAGCCTATTGTAACACTTACTTTGAAAAGTGTTATTCCATAGGATTTTTGTGTCCGTAATTTTATGACACTTGTGCACAATTACGATGTCTCTGAGTGAACATCCTATTATGTCCTGCCTTCTATATAAAGCGAGTACTGCTAAGGTAGGCTCAATACTAGCCAACTGTAATAAAACATTAAGTGTTAATCGCTCTATTTGGCAAAAAT
>JASANA010005502.1:0-17731 GCA_030248095.1 Ptycholaimellus sp. GST1_10
TAAAAAGAAGCTCACGAAAGTGGAGAAGATATTTTTGATGAGGAAAAAATGACTGTAATACAATTGAGGCAAGGTGTATAAGTGAACGATTGGAGAAAGGAAGTGATCCGTTTATTTTTTTAAATTATTGCGCGGCCGCAGGCCGCCTGCCGCGTAGGGCAGTGCAGTCAGAGCTCCGGAGGCCGTAGGGCATGGGTGCGGAGGCCCCGGAGCGTAGCCTAGCATGCGAAGCATGCTAGGCGAAGCGTAGGGGCCGTAGCACCCATGCCCGGAGGCCGGAGGAGCTCTGGCGCCCTGCCCGGAGCGGCGGGCGGCCAAGGCCCGCTTATACAGTTACCCCATTTTTCGTCCGTCTGTCCGCATATATATATATATATATATTTGTGGTTCCGGAGCCCGTACTCCTCGGTTTTTCAATGAAATTGGCTGAAATTTTGCATGAAGGTCAGTCTGGGTGGTGGCTTGGGACGTTTTTTTGCGCTTGACGTAATTTTGATTAGTTCTGGATTTATGGTCAAAAAACCTCGAAAATTGAAGCACCAAAATTCGAAAAATTTTCGAAATAGTGCATTTTATTTAATTTAAAGTAATATTTTTAATATTAGAATACCTCAGAAATCAATTTTGTCAGTAATTAAATGACATGAAGGGCAAACGGTATAATATCTTTTAATAACCAAGTTAGAAATAATATTTGAAGCCCTATAGGCCTAAATGAAATAGGACAATTTGTGAAGCTTCCAGGCCGCGCATCTATTGGCGACAGCCGATATTACCTTGTTTGCTAAATGCAAAGTGTAAACTGGAAATAGTTAGGAAAATAGTTATCCCATGCTATCAGCTGGTTTTGCGCAGTTTAGGCGGAATGGCTTTTGCCAGAATACCTGTTTTATTCTGGTCATACTTACTGATATGCTGATATATGCTAAAAAATATAGTGTGTCAGTTCAAAGGGTCTTTCCGAAATATATCACAAAAAAGGAGGAGTATGGTGGCCTTTTCGAGTGACTCAAAGCCAAGCAGCGGCTTCCATTGAAGTGGACAGATCACAGGCAAGGAATGAGTTTACGTTTCATCAGTGGCAAAGCAAGCACTAGCGCAAAAGACCACCCAACAGCCCCCACGCAATCTCTAGCGGCGTCGACAGCTAAACAGCCAATATTGCAGCTAAACATGGACAGCAAACTGAACCTGCCTATCCCTTCTTATGCCAAAACTGAGCTCCAAAGAAAATATGCTTTCCCTATTTCGAAGAACGCCAAAGACAGGTTAGTGTGCCCACAAAAGAACTGGCCATCTCCAGTGGCTCAGGGTGAGTCCAGCAACCAGACACCGCCCGCAGTAAAAGGCACCTCTAGAGTCAGAGAGCATCGCAAAGGTCGCGGGAATAGAGGAGCAGAGAGTGGGTGAGAAAGAGTGTCCCCCGCAAAGAGTGAATGGAGTGTCGTGTAGGATTTGGTGTGTGTGTAGGGAAGGAGGCGTTTGATTGGCGAAGAGAGGGCGGCAAGTGGAGGCAGAGAGAATCTGTCAGCAGGGCGGCGAAGACTTCTCCAGCCCCGGCGACAGAAGAGGCGACTCTGTCCCGCTGTCTGCTGACAAACCGACTCCATTTGCTTTTCCTGGATTCAAACTAGCAAGGGCAAGGGTTGGCAAGGAATTGAAACGGAGTGAATTGGTATTGTTTTTAGATAGTTGGTTTGTTTGTTTTGGAAGGAGGAAGAACGGGCAAGGGTTGGTGGGAAGGGTAGGACTAAGAGATCAAGAAGAAAACAGGTGGGGAAGAAAGTTTATTTTTTTGATTTCGAAAACATAAAAGTCAAATTTTATACTTTTCAAAATGGCAATGTTTCGAAAACAAGCTCCTTCAAAGTTTTTCAAGCTATTTCTATCTTTTGAGAAGTGAGATGGGAAGCTGTACCGGAGGCAGAGCGTCGTCTGGTGGAGCGAAAGAGTTTGGAGCTGGGAGTGTGAGGGAGCCAAGAAACGCTCACCAAAGCCAGCACCACCAGAAAGGCCCCGAACAGGAAGGGTGGCCCCGGAATCAGCCGCTGCAATGTCGCCTTTCTTCCGGGGGACACTAAAAGCTGGGCTGGGAAACCTCGGTGACATGCATGAGCGGCGGCGGACTGGTAAGACTGTGATTCTTGAGTATCGGCGGATGCAGCCGCTGCTTTTGCACCCTGCCCGGCAGGAAATCCTTCCCTGCACTTCTTCCAACTGTTTATTTCAAAGCTCTTGGCCTCTTCTGAAACTTCCTTTTTTGTCACAGGAAAAATGTAATGAGAAGTTGAACTGGGCTGAATGTAGTTTCTGAAAATAAATTGGAAAAACATTGAACAAAACCAATTTATTTGTGAGCAAACTGATTAGCCAGAGTCCATAAAATTCGAATAGCCAGAGCCTCAGTAGAGAATTCTTTGGACTCACCGGAAGGCCCCGGCTCCAGCTCCAGATCCACGTTGAAGAGGTAGAATATGAGGCCGAAGGCGGCAGGGCCGAGGCCTTGACACAGGCCACGCACCCCCGTCACCATCCCCTGCACTGTGCCTGCCAATCCAGTGCTCTTTTCTATGCTCACTTCCGTTCCTCCTCTGGCGTGCCTACCCTGCTTGTCCCGGTCGGAGTGTACGGAGACGTAGGCGGAGACGGAGGGATAGGTCACCTGCGACATGGCCGCCAGCAGCCCGGCAGCCCACATCATCCAGAACTGGCTGCCCAGCCCGTACCTGCACTATTCCACCTTGCTTCAGGGGTTTTCATCAGAGTATGCTCAATTTGAAGTCTATCAGGCTTTCTTGAAATTTGATCCCTAAGTGGTTTCCTATTTTGTTCGCTTGAATAGAGTGGCAGGATCATTTTGAAAAGATATTAGATAAAAAGAACAAGGAAATATCGGCTATCGCCAATAGATGCGCGGCCGTCTTGACACTTAACAGGGTTTGTTTCAGTTCATTTTAACGAATGAATGTTTACTATGGATGAACCGGGAATGAGTGCAGTGACAAAATAAAGCACTGCACAGAATTGTAGTATAAAAATGGCAGCTAGAGATTCGTTTCACAGTTTGGAGGAAATTTAGGTAAGGAATGCTTTCTTTGAACCATGAATCATATCCCCAGGAATTTTGTTCAAGGACGAAATGCATCGTTGAGCCATTGCATGAGGAGGTTGATCATGGTTGACCCATGGAGGAAGATTGTTTTATGATCATTTATAATATGGAGGGAAAAGCATTATAACATTACGACGGGGGCTATTATGGAGGTTGAAAAGGTGACCTCAGAAAACAATGCCATTCTTGTCCAGTTTAAGCTTTTTCCAAGCGGTTTTCTCTGAAGATAGTCCAAAGAGCACGGCCAACTACCAAAAAAACATACAGCCTCATGCAGCCACAAGAAAAAAACTTTTTCTGTGTGTCCCCGGCCTGGACTATTTTTTTCACCTACATTTGGAAAAAGACGAAAAATTTTTGTTGTTGTTTTCTCATCTTATTATGTTTTTTGGATAGAGCTTTCTCTGACGCATCTGGGATGGTAATTCGTTTTTCCTAAATAGGAAGATTGAATGAGTTATAGTCTGTTGAAAATCGTCAAAATGCAGGTAAATTCGAATTATCTTCTAATATAAGACGAATTCTATTCTACTCAATCGTATAATGTTTCTGTTAATTGGTAGGTCCCTGTGTTTAATATTATCATCGACTAGGCAACCTGCATAATAGACTTTTAGTGTATAAGTGGCTTGCTTTTCCATACTTGTTAAAGGACCTCGTTCCTAATACTTGGTTGACCATTGCATGGTTTCAGTTTACCACAGCAACTAAAATTTAATTGGTTTAAAACAGAAAAGGAATTTTAGGTCTCGCTTTGGTTTCTGAGGCTTTTAAACCTAAAAATAACACTTTTAATAATTAATACAAGTAAAATTCACATTTTTGAATCATTTTTGCGCAGCCGAAGGCTGCCTGCCGCGGAGGGCAGGGCAGTCAGAGCTCCGGAGGCCGGAGGGCATGGGTGCGGAGGCCCCGGAGCGTAGCCTAGCATGCGAAGCATGCTAGGCGAAGCGTAGGGGCCGTAGCACCCGTGCCCGGAGACTGCAGGAGCTCTGGCGCCCTGCCCGAAGTGGCGGGCGGCCAAGGCCAGCTTAAGCAGTTACCTCATTTTTGCGTCCGTCTGTCCGCATATTGGGCTGGCGCGAACGGAGCTTTAGCGGAGTGTCAGCGCCCAGCCCCTCTTTTCGACCCAGGTGTACGTTTTGAGGGTTATTGCTAGATCTTAATTTTGATAAGGCTATTGCTCCTCACAGGAAGCTCCATTTGCTCTGATTCTTTTTCCATTGGAAAGAGCATCCTCTAATTGACCAAAACTCGCGAGAAATCGCCAGAAAGTTGCAGCAATCATAAGCAAATCACTCAAAACCATTTGTCCGAACTCCTCCTTCTTCTCCTTCTCCTTCTGCTCCGCATCTATTCAATGGACGATAGTAGGTATTCATTTCTTCCCCCACAACCCTTCCCCGGGTCCTTGGGCCTCATGTATTGACTTTTATTCATAAGTCTTTAGTTAAGCAGGTAAGCATATGCATCCGTGGTGTAGTGGTCTATGCGATTTAACAGCTGGGTGAAACTGGGAGGTTCGAATCCTTCTTAGGCAATCATTTTTATTTTGAAAACTTTAAGTTGAAAAAACAACTGGTACCATCGGCAGGTCAAAATTAGAGCTCTTTTCTCCCAAAAATCGATTGCCCTAAGCATATATCATGAAAATTTCACAAAAATATGTTAGTTTGCCAATAAATTTGAATTGTATTTTTTATTTTCGAATTTTTTCTTTTTGTTATATTTTTTGAATAGTTATGTTTTCTATTTATTTTTATTTTTTTATCCATTAATATCTTAATATATTTTCGATTCTTTTATATTTGTTATATTTTTTCAATGAGTTTATTTTTATTTATTTATTTTTCATATATTTAAAAAAAAATTTATTTATAAATTTTATACTATATTAAAAGTGGAAGAAATAACTGGTACCATCGGCAAGCCAAATGTGGGTTTCTTTTCTCCAAATTTTGTAATTGCCTCGAGCAAAAAGTCAAGGAAATACATCTACTAATAGTGGAATCTGCTGCGTCATCTGTATTTTGTTTTTGGCGCGCATGGAAAGTGACACTGAACTGCGCGCCAAAAACAAAATGCAACTGTCCAAGCAGCAGATTCCACTAGTAGTAGATGTATTTCCTTGACTTTTTGCTCGAGGCAATTACAAAATTTGGAGAAAAGAAACCCACATTTGGCTTGCCGATGGTACCAGTTATCTTATTATATACGGGTGATGCCATTTTCGGGATGGCCTTGGCGCCATATGGATTCTAAACCAATCTAGGCACCTGATAGCTTTTTGGATAGATCTCAGTGAGTTCCACAAAATATGTAGGGAAGTCCTCGCCATTTTTCCGTTGAAAAAAATTGCGATTGAAAACGTTCTCAATTTTGGTCATTTTTCACTTTAAAACTTGCTTGCTCAGCCAATTTTTGACTTTTCTTGTCGGACTTTTTTTTCAATTCAAGTCAAAACAATTTTGTTTAAGATAGCCTATTTACTTTTTAAATTTTTTAAAACAATTATACTGCAAAATCTCTTTGAGTGAAGTCAATTTTTGCAATTTTGGCCCTACTCAGTGAGCGGATGTTGCAAGATATTCATTAGTAGGGATATGCAGGTGTTCAATACCAGAGGTCTCTAGACTGTATGCGATGCATTTATTATCAGTGGGTCTTCCAAAACTGGCGGAACTTAAAATGCAGATTTTGCTGAGATGTAAAGTCAAATTCTTTTCAGTAATGATTCTTGATGCCTGTGATCAACAGACACGAGTCATTGGATTTGAAAGAAGAGATAAAAAGAAACGGATGATTTCATATGCCATAAAGGATTGAAAAGTGTGGCCGCGCAAAGCGCGGCTACTGACCCATATTACTAGTATATATATATATATATATCTGGTACCATCGGCAGGCCAAATGTGGGTCTCTTTTCTCCAAAATTTGCATTTGTCTCGAGTAAAAAGTCAAGGAAATACTATTTCAACTAGTGGAATCTGCTTGGACAGTTGCATTTTGTTTTTGGCGCGCAGTTCAGTGTCTCTTTCCATGCGCGCCCAAAAACAAAATGCAGATGACGCAGCAGATTCCACTAGTTGAAATAGAAGCGCGAAGAGCTTTAATTTAGGCCTGCCGATGGTACCAGTTATTTTCTCAACTTAAAAAGCACAAAAATTAAAATGAATACCAGAGAATAAGTCGAACCTCCTTGTTTCACCCATCAGTCCAATCGCTTACACCACTACACCACTAGTGCACTTATAAGCAATGTATAAGCTAACTGTTATGAATAAATAAATACATGAAGCCCAGGGACCCGAGGAAGGGGGGGGGGGGGGGGTGGGGGAAGAAATGAATACCTACTATCGTCCATTGAGCAGATGCGGAGGAGTAGTAGTAGTAGGAGGAGGAGGAGTTCGGACAAATGGTTTTTTACATTTTTCATGCCAAAATAAAAAGTTTTGTACAAAAGTCAAAAGATAAACTATAGTTAAATCGATGTTGCTCATTCCAATGGAAAAAGAATTAGAACAATTGGAGCATTCTGTGACGAGCAGCAGCCTTATCAAAATTAAGATCTAGCAATAACCCCGAAAACGTACACCTGGGTCGAAAAGAGGGGCTGGGCGCTGACGGTCGCTATGCTCCCTCGCGCCAGCCCAATGTGTGGTTCCGAGGGCGGGCCTCCGCGGTTTTCCAACGAAATTGGCTGATTTTTTGCATGAAGGTCCGTCTGGGTGGTATCTCCAGGCCATTTTTTGGGATGGGCGTAATTTTTCGATTTTCGCCCAAAACTCAATTTTTTATGTTTCAAAATACGACAATTCATAAATCACTGGTTTTTCAATGAAATTGGCTGAATTTTGGCAGGTACGTCCGTCGAGGTGCTTTCTTGAAGCTGGCAAAAGGAATTTCCGAAATATTTGTTATTTCTCAATTTATGGCCAAAAACCTAAATTCTTAATGTTTCAAAAATTTGAACATCCATAAATCGATGGTTTTTCAATGAAATCATCTGAATTTTGGCATGTACGTCTGTCATGGTGATATCTTGAAGTTGATAGTAGAACTTTTTGACACAATTTTTTATTTCATGATTTATAGTCAAAAACCTAAAATCTTGATGTTTCAAAAATTCGAACATCCATAAATTCTTGGTTTTTTAATAAACTCAGCTGAATTTTGTCGGATACGTTTGCTGCGGCGGTATCTTGAAGCAGTTAATACGAATTATTGCTTAGCTTATTACTTGGAACAAAGGCCGCGCATCTTGGCAACAGCCGAGAATACCTTGTCGAATTTAAGGGCTCTAATTTTTGAGGTTTTTCGACCATAAATCCAGAACAATCAAAATTTCGCCGATCCCAAAAAAACGTCCCGAGCCACCACCCAGACGGACCTTCATGCAAAATTTCAGCCAATTTTGTTGAAAAACCGAGGAGTACGGGCTCCGGAATCACAACCTCATATATATATATATATATATATATGCGGACAGACGGACGAAAAATGGGGTAACTGTATAAGTGGGCCTTGGCCGCCGCCGCTCCAGGCAGGGCGCCAGAGCTCCTCCGGCCTCCGGGCACGGGTGCTACGGCCCCTACGCTTCGCCTAGCATGCTTTGCATGCTAGGCTACGCTCCGGGGCCTCCGCACCCATGCCCTACGGCCTCCGGAGCTCTGACTGCCCTGCCCTCCGCGGCAGGCGGCCTGCGGCCGCGCAAAAAAAACTAGAAAAGAAGGGAAACCAGAGAAGCTGGAGTGCCTGTAGGACGAGGCCGGCGAAGATGGTGTTGCGAGCGCCGAGCGTCCTGTGCATGAGCATCAAGAGCCCAGTCTGAGCAATGACGGAGAAGATGCCGAGGAGGCCGATGAAGCCGGCCACGGACTCCGGCGAGAAGCCCATCACCTCAATTGTTGCCAGCAGCCTTGTAAGGCGGGCTGAGAGTAGAAGGCAGGAGACGAGTTTGAGATAGACGAAGAAGCAGCTGAACTGGCCGGCCTCCGGAAGGTAGCTGAGGAAGACCACGGTGCACAGCAGCAGCACCGTCTCGTCCTCGAACATCTGTCAAACAGCCCACATTGCCTTACAGCTATTCTGGCAGCTCACAGGGGATTTGCGGCTTAGGCCCTGGCTTAAATTCCTGTTCACCTCCAATCGGCCACTTGTGACTTGTAGCAAAAAATGTATCCCAAAATGTTGTCTCATGGCGAACATTTCAGGCATACATGTGTTCTCCATCAAGCAGCAGTTCAGAGGATGCCCCACCACATCCCACCGCAATGAAGTTTTCAAACTGCCAAAAGGTTGTGAAGGGTGAACCTTTTTGAGGGAGGCAAAAGGGTCGGTGTGCTCCCAGGTGAAGCGATCCCAGCTGTGCCGCAGCTTGGCCGGGAGGCTCTCGGGGACGGCGACGAGGATGAAGAATACGTCGAGGGAGGCGACGGCGGTGGCCAGCGCCACCACTGCGTCGTCCCCCACGGCGTCGCCGAGCCAGGCGCCGAGGGCGGGTGAGGTGACGAGGGAGGCGCCGAAGGTGGCGGAGACGAGGCCGTAGGCGGCGCTCCGGTCCTCCTTGTCCGTGATGTCCGCCACGTACGCCAGCACCACGCTGAACGTCACGCTGAAGATACCGCTGATGCTGAACAGCGCGAAGTACCACCTGCCAGAGAAGGATGGGTTTTGAGGAATTGAGGGGCAGGGAAAAAGGGAAGGATAGTACCAAGGGCTGATGCGCAGACAGGGGATGGGCAGGCAGGTGACGGCCACGGTGAGGAGGAGGAAGAACTTGCGGCCCCAGATGTCGGAGAGGGCGCCGAGCATGGGGGCGGAGAGGAAGGAGAGGATCCCCTTCACGCCCAGGATGAGGCCGTTCATGAGGAACTTGTTGGTGGGGAATGTTTCCGAGATGACCTGCCAGACAACACCCTTCTTTGGCTGCTGAGTGGAGGAGGAGGAGGTGGGGAAAGGAGTACATTGATGATGGGGACAGTGAGTAGGCCCCAGGCGAAGAACTCGAGGAAGATGATGACGAGGGCGTGATAGAGTGAGGGCTCGCCGACGCCCATGGAGGTGCCGCCGTCCTTGAGGATGGAGGAGCGACTGCCGGAGGGGCGGCTGGCGAAGATGACGCTGTAGAGGGACTTCTTGCGGCGCCCGAAGTAGTTGACCATCACCGGTGTGGAGGCCACCCGCTTAGGGGGCGTCTCTTTGACCCTGTGGAGGTGGAAGGATGGAGGTGGAGGGGAGGATTGAGGAGGAGGGAATACTCCAGGATAGAGGAGGAGGGCGTGGGTGCGTCGCTGAGCTGAATGCTGGGGTCGCTGTCTCCGCTCGGCTCCAGGCTTACGCCCACCCTTCGAGCACCACCTGGCCACATTTTTGGTTCTGTCTCGATGAGCTCTGGTCTGCGTTCACGAATTCGGGTGCGAGAAAGAGGCCAACAAGAGATTAGTGGGATATTGTTAAGTTTTTCTCAGGAATGCCAACGGCTGAACCTTTTAGGAAACTAGCAGTAGCCTCTTCATCAAATATTCAACAATGTGTCCAACTTGGCAGCATACAAAGAAAGCTTTCGCTCGCAGCTTTCGTAATCTTTGGCAAGCAGGTGTGAGTGTGAGCAGAAAAGAGAGGCAACCGGAGTGGGTGGAGGAGTGGGCGTTGACGGGCTGGACCCTCATCCACAGGCAGCCGCCGGCCTTGACGAGGCAGGAGCAGGGGTGAGGGCTGGAATGGAGGCGGAGGTTATCTCCCCGATCGCATCACGCTCCCTCGCCTCTCCGCAAGTCTTCTCTGCAGGTGTGGGCTCAGAGAGAGAAAGAGACTCCCTTGCCTTCCTTAGTCCTCTCTCCTTCGCCCCACACACCTGGCCCAATAGTGCGCGTCCTTCCCACACCACCACCGCCGTCTTCAACCCCCCTACCCCCCACCGTAGTCAATTCAAGGCCTACCTCTGGGAGCAGTCCTTTGGCGCCAGTATGAATGGAGCTGGTTCTTATTGCAAATTTTGTTTCTGACTTATGAGGTGTCAGCAGGCAAACCGTTCAGCGGTACCAGAATCTGCTGAAAGAAATTCATGGAATCGGGTAATACAGACTTAGGTAGATGGATGATCATTGCAAAAATAGGGGCGAAAAGTGGAAAGGTGCAGATGAATCAGAGTTGCTGGTCTAGAATGCGACAAGTGCGCAAATAACACAAAGAGCGTTTAGCGGCGGTGCTGCAGCTATGTTCCAGATGCTTTTCCCTTCTGAGCATTACCGCACTGCCCCATTCTTTGCATTTCGCATTTCATTTCCACTTTTCCCTTAGCGCTATTAGCAGCTATACTAGTTGGAAATAGAAAAACAAAAGTTGAGCCTTAGGTCTTTACAAAGTTTAGCCTTTCTAAAAGGTCTTTCCAAAAAAGTAATGTAAGTTCAATTAAATAAACTAATGATTTTGCCCAAGACATAAAAGAAGCCCGAGAATTGTAACTAAATTACCCTCTCATTTGACTTGTGTGGAGGGGAATTGCTGATTCGGCTTCGCGCGCAGTCGCCTGAGATACCCTTGTTTTTGCAGCCGCCCTCAATCTTCGCTTCCACCCCCTCTTTCCTCCACTTTTTTCTCAGTCAAATAAAAACACCAGCTTCTTACACAATCGCATGGCCAAACAGGAGGTCCACCAACGCGGCCTCCGCAAATTGGAGCCTGTGGGGTTCTTCATTGGCTGGGAGGGCAGCTCCGTGAACGAGGAACAGAACCTGGAGGAGCGGGACATCAGCAACAAGCTCAGCAACTGCGTCAAGGCCAGCTCCTTCCGCCACGACACCTGCAATGAGTTCAACGTCCCCAGTCCCATCCTCTCATCTTTCCAACTTCCTTTCACCCACCCTCTCACTTCCTCAGCTCTAGCAGGCATTATCTGCGAAAGCTTTCCCACTTCCAACTCCTTCTTCTAGAACCTTCTTTGAGGGGCTTGCGCTTGTGACGTCACACCCTTGACTGAACTTGCCTTGCACCCAATACCTACCTACCTCTCCTTCAACTTCTTCCACCTTGGCTTGCATTGCGCAACCCTGGCTGCTATCTAGCCCCAAGCTATCCACTATCCCTCTCCCTCTCCTGACTCAACAGTCCTCATCAGGACTCTAAATCAGAAACAAGTTCATCATGGACGAGGCCTGGTTCAAGAGGCTACAGGAGGTGGTGGAGCTCAGCAAGAATGTCCTCAGCAGCTACTACAGCCTCCAACTCTCCTCCTCATGCCACCACATCAGCCGCCTCATCAAGCTCAGCAAGGTGTACAGGGACCAGGTCAACGGGTACCTGGGCGGGGAACCAGACTACTTCAAGCGGGAGCAGCTCCTCCAGCACCCTCTCGTCAACCGCCTCAGCAGTCAGCTCCTACTCCTTCAACAGCTCAGCTGCTCCTGCTTCAGCTACAAGGATGTCGTGGATGCCAGGAAGGTGGCCAGATCCATTGTCTCCATCTCCACCGGGGAGATCGGCCAGCCCTCCTCCAGCATCTCCAAGGGCTCCGTCAGCACTGTCTCCACCGGGGAGCTCTGCCAGCCCATCTTCATCATCTCCAAGGGCTCTGACAGCACCGTCTTCACCAGGAAGCTTGGCCAGCCCACCTCCAGCACCTGCAAGAGCTCGGACAGCTCCAAGCAGGCCAGCAAGCCCATCCCCGGGGGTGGCAACAATCTCCAGGGTTCCATCAGCATCGTCTCCACTGGGGAGACTGCCCAGCCCATCTCCAGTGCCTCCAAGGGCTCCGTCAGCGCCGTCTCCACCCGGGAGCTTGGCCAGCCCATCTTCAGCACCTCTGCCAAGCTCAACTCCACCCAGAGCCACCTCAAAAGGCCCCCCTCTAGTCAAGGAGAGGAGGGGCAGGAAGAAGAGCCAAAAGGGCCACCAAAAGAGGCAAAAGGCCCACTCCTACATCTTCACTGCCTTCTCAAGGCTCAGCAGCGGTGCCTCGGCCACCCATCATGTCTGCAAAGACTTTGGCAATGCCTCCAGGCTCAGCGATGGCGCAGGGGCCATCCACCGCGTCTCAAGGGATCCCAGCAGCCACTCAAGGCTCAGCGGCAGCGCCAAGGCCAACTACTGCACCCACAAGGACTCCGGCGACGTCTCCAGGCTCTGCAGCAGCGCCAAGGCCGCCCTCCGCGTCCGCAGGGGCTCCAGCAGCGTTCACAGCCTCATTGGCAGCGCCGCGGACGCCCACCACGACTTCATCGCCTTCTCAAGGCTCAGCGATGGCGCAGAGGCCATCCACCGCGTTCCTGAGGCGCTCAGCAGCAGCGTCAAGGCCATCCGCTACCCCTACACCATCCTTTCAAGACACAAGCGCATCTGGTGGAATTAGGTCTCAATTTTGACCCTAATTCTGCCTCCCTCTGCGGTTGTCTACCTCCCTTTCCAGTCCAGCTGCTCTTGGTTGGAAATTTGGCAGAAGGGAGCTGGGACAAGCAGTGGGAGTGGAGCGGACAGGAGGAGGGAGGAGAAGATGGGCAGAGCTGTGTGGTCCGGCAAGAACAGCTCCGCGGGCCAGGCCAGCATCTACTCCTTACCCTACACCTCCTCCATCATCCATCACCCTCACTCAAGGCCCCTACTCACTCTTTCTTTAGCAACCTCTTGTTTTGCTGGGGTAGGGTAACCAGGAAATAAAAATCAACTCACTCTCTTTCCTCTTTGGCTCAACTGCTAAGCCTTATTTGTCTCCGAGCCCATTTCGCCTCTGCTTTCTTGCTCAAACCAAACTCTTTCCTCTTTCCCATCTCTGCTTTACCTTTTGGCCAAATCGTAATGCAAAGTGACTGAGCTTGGGAGTGCTACTTGCCTCCAGGCCCGAGTGTGTCTATTCCACTCGCTCTTTGCTATGAAGATGCTGAAGGGGGGAGTGGAGAGTGGGGGAGGGGGAGGGGGGAAGGGAGAGAGAGGGAGGGAGGGCAGGAGTGGGGGAGGAGGAGCGCAGGCCCAGTCCCAGCTCACTTACCCCTCACCCCCTACATGCCTCTGCACATTTCCTTGCTCAGTGCATTTGCAAACTCTTCTTTTCTCTCAACCACTTGAGATACTGTTTATTCTATTTCAATCCCTCTTGGAACAAAAATTTGCCTTTTGGCATTACTGTTTGGTCAAGAGCCTTCTATTACTTCCTCGCCTAGGATTACTCAGCTTTTGCTACTCTATTCTGTGATTGCTGGCCCTTAGCTTTTGTGTGGGATGCTTCAGCTTTTCTGGCCTCAGCAGGCGGGGAGTATGTGGAGGGGAATTGCTGATTTGGCTTTGCGCACAGTCGCCTGAGATACCCTTGTTTTTGCAGCCGCCCTCAATCTTTGCTTCCACCCCCTCTTTCCTCCACTTTTTGGTCAGTTCAATAAAAACACCAGCTTCTTACACAATCGCACGGCCAAACAGGAGGTCCACCAACGCGGCCTCCGCAACTTGTTTACAATGCACTGACTACAGCTATCAAACTACAGCAGTCACGGCATTTTTATGCATGCATTTTTGAAATACTAAAAAGTAAAGATTAGTTAATATAATTGGCAAAGCGTACAGGTAACCTTCCTGCACGAAATCAAGTTGTTTATCGGAATGAATATTACACGTCATGCGTGAAGCCAAGGGGTTGTTTAGTTCAGAGGTGCATACGCAGATGACGATAGTGTCAAATCTGGCCTTTGAGATCAAGAAAAGCCTGCCAAATTTGACAAGGCCAATGAAAATGTTCTCCCCCCATTGCATGTCTCAATCAAGGTCTGAAATGTGTGCTGTTCTAGCCTATCTCTTAAATGTGAGCATTTGAATATCTTCGCATGCTACAATCATCCAAATAGCAGTCATAATGCGTAGGCGGTAGAATGATGGAACTTAGCCTGCCGACCCAGCAGGAGGATGGGCGGGTGTGAGGCACAAAGAGCTCTTTTGACCTTCACATAAAGCAATTAGATGGAGAGTCAGAAAGAAGCCGGGAATAGTGAGAATGTGAACCCATGAGGCGGGACTCCACCTCTTGTCCGCACGCCATCAGGGGCAGACAGGGAGGGAGGGAGGGGGACAAGAGGCTTTCACAATCCCTTCCTCCTTGACTAGCCTGCCTCCAAAACGACGCCGAGGGCTTTCATCTATCTCCTGATGGCCTTCTGCGGCTGGCTCGTCCTGCTCCTCCTTCTGGTAAACAGTCTCAGGGTTGGCTGAGGAATTGGGGCAGTTAGAAGGGCTGTGTGCTAGGTGTGCCAGGGCTACTTGGAGGCGGCACCCACAGAGGAGCTCCGAGAGCTGGAGAACGCTCTCAACGACTTCATCCTCAACCAGACCCGTCGCGGCATCATTGTCTGCATTTTTTAAACATTTTTCACGGGTAGCATTCGTATTTCGGGATTTAAGGTTTTGCGGGTAATTTGCGGGTAAAATACATATTCATAAGTGTAACAGGATATAAAGTTAAATTGGTGATCTGACATAGGTTGGAATTGGATGCTATGCAAAATATGGCCCTGACGAAAGGTGGAGTGGGAAAATGGAGTGGAAGAATGGAAGGCTAGTTGGGAAGGTTTGATAGAGAGTTTGCTGTAGGTAACGCCCGGGCATGTACGCCAGTTTCTCGTCCACACCTCACGGCTTCAGGGTGGCGGTCCTTTCCTTCACTCCTCCCGTAAAATCACCTCCCCACTCTGAAGCCTTCCACAAGCCCTACAAGCCCACCTCTAATATTGCCTACTTCTCGCTCCGAGTATAAGGGACTAGTGGAAGATTAAAATACGGAAAGGATCCAATGTCGAAAATACGGAATTGATCCAATGTCCATCCAGAGGTTGGAAACAAAATTACTGAAGGGTTGATGATGAAACTGTGTTCAATGACATGCTGTGCGAAATACAATATTTCAATCTGCATTCCTTATCATTCCTGTTTTATCCTTTTTTGGTAAATACCCCTTATAATTCATTATATTTATTTTTCGGCCCGACGCTTGATATTGTGCATATCTGTACTTCATATTTGACGCCGCTAAATCTCATATCTTAAGTCTCCTTCCGCAGAAGAGCACAAATGGGAACAATAAAGAAAGGACTGCTGACGCCTGATCACTCAGAATAGGCCTAAAAAGATGTGAATGACGTTTGAAGGAGCGACAAATAGGTAGAGCCAATTAGCTGCTTCCGCCACCCGTCCCTGGCCCATCTGACAAACATCCATATCATGCGAGGGCTTCAAGGCTGCCATCTCTACAGAACATTGCTCATGGCACGAAAGTCAGAAACTCATGGTCAAATGCGGCAATGTTCGCCTGGCGATTGTGGCTGTAAAAGGAAGGGCGAAAGTGACCAGGGGGTGGATTGCCGTCGGGCGGATTGCCGCCGCTGCCGGGTGGGCCCTGGAAGTTCTGTCGCAGCTGCTCCACCAGATCCGGGTTCTGCGAGGCCATCTGGGCAGACGGGGGAGTCATTAAGGGTGGATGGAAGGGGAGGAGGGCTGGGGACACCTGCTGAGCCAGCTGCTGTCCAGCTCGCATGAGGCCTTCGAGGCCGTCCGTTCCGCCCTCCTGCCCCGCCGCCCCGCCCACCAGATTCGTCATCATCGACTGTAAACAGACACACACTCATTTGCAGTCAAAAGGAGCGGGGGGGGGAGGGGGGGGGGGAAGAGCTCCTTAGTTGCCAGCCTCCAGTCTAGAAGGTGATCGAAAGATAAGCCCAATCTTTTGAAGCCCATTTCTATTTTTATATAGTCTGCCATAGCCTCTTCATCAAATATTCAACAATGTGTCCAACTTGGCAGCATACAAAACTCGCTCGCAGCTTTTCATA
The DNA here is from genome assembly GCA_030248095.1 of Ptycholaimellus sp. GST1_10. NCBI lineage: Eukaryota > Metazoa > Nematoda > Chromadorea > Chromadorida > Chromadoridae > Ptycholaimellus > Ptycholaimellus sp. GST1_10. The sequence continues at coordinate 15,916 of JASANA010005502.1, forward strand.
ATCTTTGGCAAGCAGGTGTGAGTGTGGTCCAGAGAGCAACCGGAGTGGGTGAGGAGTGGGCGTTGACGGGCTGGACCCTCATCCACAGGCAGCCGCGGCCTTGACGAGGCAGGAGCAGGGGTGAGGAGCTGGAATGAAGACGGAGGTTATCGCCCGATCGCATCACGCTCCCTGGCCTCTCCGCGAGTCTTCTCTGCAGGTGTGGGCTCAGAGGAGAGAGGGACTCCCCTTGCCTTCCTTCGTCCTCTCTCCTTCGCCCCACACACCTGGCCCAATCATGCGCGTCCTTCCCCACACCACCCACCACCGTCTTCAACCCCCCTAGCCCCCACCATAGTCAATTCAAGAAGCCTACCTCTGGGAGCAGTCCTTTAGCACCAGTATGAATGGAGCTGGTTCTTATTGCAAATTTTGTTTCTGACTTATAGAGATCTGAGCAGGCAAAATTCATTCAGGCATTGCCCAGAATCTGCTGAAAGAAATTCATGAGAATAGGGTAATCAAGGCTTAGGTAGATGGATGATAATTGCAAAAATCAGGCGAGAAAGTGGAAAGGTGCAGATGAATCAGAGTTGCTGGTCTATGAGAAGTGCGACAAGTGCGCAAATAACACAAAGAGCGTTTAGCGGCGGTGCTGCAGCTATGTTCCAGATGCTTTTCCCTCCTGAGCATTACCGCACTGCCCCATTCTTTGCATTTCGCATTTCATTTCCACTTTTCCCTTAGCGCTATTAGCAGCTACACTAGTCGGAAATAGAAAAACAAAAGTTGAGCCTTAGGTCTTTACAAAGTTTAGCCTTTCTAAAAGGTCTTTCCAAAAAAGTAATGTAAGTTGAAATTAAATAAACTGATGATTTTGCCCAAGACATAAAGGAAGCCAAGAGATTGTAGCCGAATCACCCTCTCATTTGACTTGTGTGGAGGGGAATTGCTGATTCGGCTTCGCGCGCAGTCGCCTGAGATACCCTTGTTTTTGCAGCCGCCTCTCAATCTTCGCTTCCACCCCCTCTTTCCTCCACTTTTTTCTCAGTCAAATAAAAACACCAGCTTCTTACACAATCGCATGGCCAAACAGGAGGTCCACCCAACGCGGCCTCTTCTTCGCAAATTGGAGCCTGTGGGGCTCTTCATTGGCTGGGAGGGGCAGCTCCGTGAACGAGGAACAGAACCTGGAGGAGCGGGACATCAGGAACAAGCTCAGCAACTGCGTCTAAGCCAGCTCCTCCCGCCACGACACCTGCAATGAATTCCCAACGTCCCCAGTCCCATCCTCTCATCTTTCCAACTTCCTTTCACCCACCCTCTCACTTCCTCAGCTCTAGCAGGCATTATCTGGGAAAGCTTTCCCACTTCCAACTCCTTCTTCTAGAACCTTCTTTTGTAGGGGCTTGCGCTTGTAAAATCAGACCCTTGACTGAACTTGCCTTGGACCCAATACGTACCTACCTACTCCTTCAACTTCTTCCACCTCGGCTTGCATTGGGCAACCCTGGCTGCTATGTAGCCCCAAGCTATCCACTATCCCTCTCCCTCTCCTGAACAGTCCTCATCAGGACTCTAAATCAAAGCAGTCTCATCATGGACGAGGCCTGGTTCAAGAGGCTACAGGAGGATGGTGGAGCTGGCCGAATATCTACAGCAGCTGCTACAGCCTCGGACTCTCTCCTCCAGCAATGCCACCACATCAGCCGCCTCATCAAGCTCCAAGCAAGGTGTACCGGGACCAGGTCAACGGGTACCTGGGCGGGAACCCGACTCTTTGAGCGGGAGGCACTCCTCCAGCACCTCTCAACATGGCCTCCCAGCTCATGTGCAA